>JAZDUA010000231.1:1200000-1505000 GCA_038098605.1 Gryllus longicercus
CGTGATTGTAATAATAAGATTTTTCTTTGCTACTTAAAATAGTTGCAAGTGATAGTGAAAAATATTGTTGATATTATTATCATCACCTTTATCATTATTACTTTATCGCTAGTATTATGTTAGTATTAGCGAATTATAACCCTATATAAATTTTCTATATTATTAGCCAGTTGTAACCATAAAATAATATTTCGAATACAGTAAAGCTACAAGGTATGCTATACAATAAATGATTGGACATAAACTAATTACAACTCTGTAATGTAGAACTACAGGTTTCACAACTAACATCATGAGAGACATTCTAGAGTCATTCCACGTCAAAACGCACATTCACAAAACATCAGATTTACATCAAATTTATTCAGAAAGTTATTTAAGTGGGCTAATGATAATGTGAAGAACATCGCCTTCAAAGACAAAGAACGTACATAGTATCATTTCTTTATAAAACAGTCAATAATTTATATTTTCTGTAAAGTGAAGTAAAAGAAAAATCAATTTAATTAACTGTATCACATACTCTTATTCGTGTTAATATTCCGTTCGTTTAATACTAAATTGAATCTGTTTGATACTTTTTTAATTTGAATTTAATCGGCAAACCCGGTCATAAGAATACATGCCACACATAGTAAAATGTGGAGTATTATTATTTATCGCTCTGTGAAAGTATAAAAATTGTATTCGTCTACTGATTGGCACGTATTTGAGGATGACGCTCTAGCAGGCACCCCAGCAAAACAGCAAGTCATTTCTATTGTATTTAGTTTCCCAGAATTCTCTCGGTGTTCCAGCTTGAATCTTACTAAACGTATGTACAATACTTCAGAAAATACAATGATATTTTTTTATAATTTTTAAATCGTCGGGTTATGCAAAAAATTTAAAAAATAAAATTAAAATAAATAAAAACTGCATTTAAACAAATAATAAAACCAATATGTACATAAAATTTAAGAGTATGTTTTGCTCTCCAATATATAACAATAGTTCATATCTATCACAATTATAAAACAATTATGAACAAATCTACGGTATGTCATGTTCTGTCGCAGTCAAGGAGATTCCATGTTCTGCCGAACACCTGTGCCTGCAGGGTTGCCTAAAATGCAGGGGTAAATGGCATATTTATATGCTCTCCGATGTATGCAATTTCTCGCTTTATGTTCATTTGAAACAACAGCAACAATGACAACAAAACGAACATTTTCACCACCTCTGTAATCTTGAGAAGATTGTGGCATTTAGTCTCAGATACTCTGTTGAAAATCATGGAATTCTGCAGCGAAAAAACGGCGAATTTTCGATAGAAACATTTTCTGAGTCCCTCTCGCTGAAAAAAAAGAGGCCAATTCTGGCTTCTGTATGTAGCAAATTACTGCCTATAATACGCTGTATAGTTGTAATCCACACTTTGAGGGTCATTGATATCGAAAACGTGGTAACGGCAAGAAGGGTGTGAGCCGATCAGCAGGTCTGCTCGCGACTATCGGTGTCTGTTCTTCCGTCTCTCTCTATTCGTCCGTCCGACCGTCCGTACGTCCATGGGTCGTCCCTTCTCTTCTCTCCTTCTCCTTCTGTGAACAAGCCTATCACCTAAACCTGTCATGAGATTTTAACCAAATTTAATATCCCTTAATCTATTTTGTTGATGTCCCTTGGAATTTGAAACAGATATTTTAATGTTAGGGTGTTCTTTATATGAACCCCAAACAACATTTTCAAAATTTTCTCAAGAATGGCTTCAATTTTTCTTTCATTTTCCTTCGAAAAGAGCAGAGTATGTTGATGAAAAAGGGATTTCGATTTTCGTTGAAAGTTGATTTTGCAATTTGCAAACCTTTAAAATATTTTCAACGTCTTCCTACAAATACTATGTTGAAGATATCGATCTTTAGATATAAATCTTTAAATAATGCCTAAAATGCACTGAAAATAGCTGTAGTTTTTATGTAATTTTGAATAAAATAGTGATAACTTTTAAAAATTACGTAAGCGATATTTTCTAAGTCTTATAACGTTTTCTTAATTTTCTTGCTCGATGTTATCCGTTTTCATTAAAATCTCAGTATTTTGCAGATTGCAAAAGTCCAACTTTTAAAGCTGCGGAGAGGATGTAACTGACGGAGACGGTGTAGTGGTTACATTAAGTGCTTGCTGAACGAAATTGCGTTCGAATCCTGGCATGGGCAATCATGTGTTGGAAACACTTTTGTGGGATCAAGTAGCAGTATTAAAATACTAGGTAACTGTGTCAAATAATTCGAGAAATTATGTGGTGTTGCGTCACCTGTACTTGTTTTTTGCCCTAGCTTGTCAATAACGACGAGGATTCCAGGGACATAAATAAACTAGCGCATTTATCTCCACCTGGATACCGCACCGAATGCGGTCTTTCCTCCCTCTTCCTTGTTCTATCCTCACCCGTTACACACACACACACACACACACATACACTTACATGCACTACACTACCACACACGTCCAGAGACCATTCGGGAACTTTGAGCTTGCCCTGGCTGGGGCGATGCTCAGCTGGCGGGAGATACCTGGTTAGGAAAAACCAGCAAGCCGATGTGTAGGTCGGTGTCGCATCTCACCATCCAGGGGGTACGATCAACACCACCCCCGAAGAAAAAACTTGGAAGTCACTTACGGGGGTAATGACCTTTGAGATAGAAATAATATCATTTCACATTATATAGTACATTACAGTAAAATCTGTTTAAACCGGAATATGTACAAGCCGGAAACCTGCCTTAACCGGGAAATTCCTCCGGCCCGTGAAGTTAAATTGCATTTACAGCATAAAATGGAACATCTCCAAGGCGAAAACAGAATAGTTTTTCATGGCCTGTAGGGAAAATATCTTTATAAAATGGAATTCTTATGAATGTAATGCGAATGGCAGAGAGATACGAGACCTTGTTAATGAAATGAATGCGTCTGCAAGCTTGTTTTAAATTCTTATCTATCCGTGTGAGACGCGATTTAGTCGTGGTAGCCGGATATTGAAGGAGAGGAGCTTCAGCTGTCAGCGTAAAATTTGTCTTTGGGGTCGCTTGTTTGACAAGGCGCAGGTCATAGGGGAATTCCCTCTCTCCCGACACTGAGCATGGGAAGGTATAGGGGCATGGCTTCTATTCACGCGTCTCCATACCCCGCATTGAAAACCATAACCCCACAAACAGATACTTAGGGTGAGACGGCTCAGGACACTGATGTCACTGCTGTCCTTCTGACCGGGAGTTCCTGGGTTCGGGTCGCGGTGGTGGCAGGCTTTTCTACACTAGCTTGTCAGCCACGTCGAATTCAGTCGTTGTCTGGAGGAGAATTCTAGCGACCGCCATCCGTGGCCCGTTTGTTACAGAACTGCTCCAGAATTCGTCTGGTATTGATCGTATTATTCGTATGGTATTGATCCGTCTGACCACGTAAATTTCGCTACGCTCCTTTCACCAACTAGCAGAGAAAGGAGGCATTTCTTGGGCGAGAAACAGGCGATTTGAATTTAGCTCAGAGGCGTCATTTAGGCTTGAGGATATTTTACATGCAAGTAAATCTACTAACATGGGACAGCCGGCTTTACTTCCCCTACGAAGGATTTTTTCGCCCTGAAAAATCCACGGCTTCGATCGGGTTTGAACCCGGGAACTTGGGTACAACAGTCCGAAACGCTAACCGTTACACCATCGCCGCCACTATATCGTAGACACAAACCGAGCAGAGCACCCGGCCGGTAGAATTCTCCTCCAGACAGCGACTGAATTCGACCCAGCCGTCTCTTTAGTGTCGAAAATCCTTCTACCGTTTCTTTGTTCATGGTGTTCATATCACGATGGGAAATGTGTTAAAAACCTCTTAGATGTTGGCAACAGCGACCACCGGCCGCGCTGCGCTTGCGTCTTGTCCTCCCCCTCCGCCCCCTCCTCCGACGGTCGCGTGGCTGTGGGTGACCTCTTCGCCGCCCCCTCTCCCCCCACAGGCCACATCGCCCGATCCGCTCAGCCCCCCTTAGCAACGGCGCGCGCGGCCGACCGCAGTGTGGGACCGCTTCCAGAACACTGGCTCAACGAGGGGCCGCGGCCCCCAGGAGGCAAACTGATGCGTGGGAAACCAAGGACCCACTCTCCTAGAGAGTTCCCTGATGTTCCCTGTGTTACGTTATTTCTTTGATTATTTCGCGTGAACTCCTAAGATGAATAGTCCCGTTAGTTTTTTTCTCGGGAGGTAGCGGTGATCTTCCCAGCTGGATCAGAAGAACCGGCGCTGACCTACACGTCGAACACCAGGGTTTTCCTCGAACAGTTATCTGCTACCAGCGCAGCACCGCCCCATCCGGGACACACTCTAAGCTTCCGAATGGTTGCCCGACATGTGTGCTAGGTAGTGCAGTGCATGTAAGTGTGTGTGATTAACGGCTGAGGTCGGGACAAGGAAGATGTGAGAAAGATCGTGCGCCGTCCGCGACATGTTTGTTAGGGAACTACCCCGGCATTGGCTTTGTGTTGATTGAAGAAACCACGAAATATTAAGTTGTTTCTGCTACTGGCACAAATAATCGATTATGAGTGATTAATGTTTCGATTTGACCCTTTTCCAGAAGAATCAACGAAAATCAATGAAATTACAAATAACATTTTAATGAGCAAGATTTATTCAGTAGTACTTTGTAAGGGAAGTGGTCTTAACTTTATTCAGACGTCGATTTGTCGTCCATAGTTGGAGCTTTGAACGTCCTCCCCGGGCAGCAAATTATCAATTCGCCAACTGCGTACCCAGGGCCGGCGGTTGGCATTAAGTCCGAGCGGTCCCCTCCCCCTCCACCCCCACCGAAAACGTATTTGGATGGGAAAACACAAAATAGAAACTTTTTTCAAATTGCCATGTTTATAATTAAATTATTACTACATTTATTTTAAGTAACATCGGCGAATCATTTTTGCAATGCAAAAATATCGCTGGCTTAGCATATTTTCATATAAATTCATTTAACAACATTTGCAAATTGATTTTTTCAGTCTTATCGCTAAAATAATGCAAAATCGCAATACTGGTGAGCCGATCTTGCAAAAAAAGTTGATCGCATGCACATTTGAGTCGACGCAGTACCGAGAAACCCTTTCTGGAAATTGTCGTTTGTGGAATATTTCTCTCACCCCAAATTTCGAGTGGGTATCCGTGCTCTTTGTATTCTCTTTTCAACGGAAGCCTGTAACAAATTGTGGAAATAAAGTATAATTGTCAATAAATCACAAATTTCAATCTTTTGCATCGTAGATAGTATATAATTATAGATTTATTAGTCATATGTTCGGAAATAGGTTAAATAAATGAATGTATTGCGTAAGGTAATTTGCCATTAACCCAGCCGGATTTTTTCGTGCAGGTTTAACTATCCACCATACCCACATTATCCGCCGGATCTGTGCATACACCTAATACATTCCTAAATTTGCAAACTATAAAGAAATGCTCAAATTCATCAATAAGATATCGCTATGCTAATTAGCAACTCCATATACCCTCCTCTATTATCCGTTTAATTCATGTGAAAATATAATTATGAAAGAAGAGTAATAAATAAAAGCAAATAACAAATCGAGCATCTTAGGTAAAGGAGTTCCCCAGTATTTATAAGTTCAACAAGAAAATAAACTAAAATTCTGCTTCCCGGCTATGTTTATTCTATGCGTTGTGAAACTGTTCAATCTGGAGTTACGAAGTATGCTAATTAGTATGGTGATATGCTTGACATTTTAAATATTAATTTAAAATATTTAAAATTTTAACTTATTTATAAATATACCTTAGTCTATTTAACTACGGAAGGCGAGCAGATATGTGGAAGTCAAAGTGAAGCGTATCAGGCGGAGGTTTTTGCAGAAATTAGAAGTTGTTAGGAATGGTACAGCGGTTAAAAAGAACAACATTTTCAAAGCCTATTTTTTAGTTGTGTCTTATTTTCTTCTAGTTAGCTCCCACCCCAACAATTAAGGTGGATTGGGGACAAATTATAGCCGTAAATTTACAACCTTAACATTAAACTAATTGTTAAATGTTTTAAATGAAACAAAAAAGTTTAAATTATTGTGCATAACTTAATATAATTGGTAATTTTGACGCCTTCTGTGCTCTTTATATTCTCTTTTCAACGAAAGCCTGAAACAAATTGTGTAAATAAAGTATAATTATCAATAAATCACAACTTTCAATCTTTTGCATCGTAGATAGTATATAATTATAAATTTATTTGTCGTATGTTAAGAAGTAGGTTAAATAAATTAATGTATTGCGTAAAGTAATATGCCATTAACCCGAAACTGAATCACCATCAATCTTGCGGACTCTTCTATATATCTTTTCGCAATTTAATTTGTTAAATTCATGGAATTCTACAATCTTGAACTTCCACGAAAATTATTTTCAGCGTAGCAGCTACCTGCGTGTCAGCTGTTTATGTGCTACTCGCAATTCAAACTATACACATTTAGTCGGGGAAGTAGATTCCCACAAAAAACAATTACAAAATGAATCAGAGGTCATGAAGTTGTTATGATCCTCCCTGCTTCATTTCTTCCTTAGTTTTAAAACGGAATATTGTTCGACATGTAAAACTAATTGAGGTCACATTAAACATTTGGACCAATTAAACATTTAACATAACCAATTAAACATTTGGACCAATTAAACATTTAACATAACCAATTAAACATTTGGAAATTAAACTTATCTTTATTTACGAAAATATGGTTTTCAGAAGCCTGCCACTCTTGAAAATCGAGGTGGTTCACTGAACGGTAAATAAATTTCGTCAATAAATTTCCAGTGCACTATTGGCTTTATAGTAGAGGTTTACATAAAATGTCATTATACCAATTTTCCTACCGATTTCTTGAAAATTGAAGCGACAATTGCACACCGTTGTGTCGCTATGTCGATATGATAAACCAATATCGCATATAAATAATTTTCGATAATATGTTGTCAATTTGTTATTTGAGTATTAGGGTTTGGACGGTGATACACGACGCGGCTTACAAAAGATCTGTAGCAGTTCTGCTGTAAGGTATTTCACCGTCCACTTTATAGTCTGCATCTTGCTCCCAGCGAGAAATTCGCAGACTTCAAGATGTGCTTGTCCACACAATATTTCGAGTATCACAGTGGGGGAGTTGCAGGTGACTGTGAAAGCTGATCCCAGCCGGCAGACTTCTACGGTACAAATATTGATCCTACGGTACGTCAAATGCCTTACTTCTGGTGGTGATTGTGTGGCAAAATAGTTCGAGTGCTACAATGAAGTTTTTCCAGTAAATTGTGCTTTCATTTTGTTGACGACCTAAGTACTTTTTGCATGCGTCTCGAATTTGAAGTATAGTATTTTATCAAATGTTTTGCTCTTCTAACTTTTGTAGACGTTTTGTTTTAGTGTCGATATATAGATATGATCGTATTTGCTGATTGATTAATGGAAATTAGGTTCATCGCACCCGTCAAAATATAGATATATTGAATATTGACATTTTTATTGATGGGTCCCTTCATTATTCATTATTGATGGGTCTCTTCAGTAGCACATAGAGATCAGGGTGGAAAGCAATGATTCAAATCCCATTAGTCAGCAAAGGCGGCTGCCTTCTGCGGCGGTGACGTTGGCAGTGGGAGTGGCGATGGCGGTGGTGATGCCAGTAGTGGCGGTGGCGGGGACTGTGGGGGTGAGGTTGGTGGTGCGGTGGCGGCGGAGGCGACGGCAGCGGGGGTGGCGGCGGTGGCGGAGGTGGAGGCGGAGGCGGCGGTGGGGGCAGTGGCTGCGGCGCCGGCGGTGGCGATGGTGGCGGCTGTGGTGACGGTGGCTGAACGAGTGGCGGTGGCGGAGGCGGTGGCGGTGGCGGTAGCGATGTCGGTAGCGGTGGCGGTAGCGGTGGCCGTGGCGGTGGCCGTGGTGGTGGCAGTGGCGGTGGCGGAGGCGGAGACGGAGGCGGAGACGGTGGCGGAGGCGGAGGCGGAGGCGGTGGCAGAGGCGGTGGCGGTGTAGGCGGAGGCGGTGGCAGAGGCAGTGGCGGTGGCGGAGGCGGAGGCGGAGGCGGAGGCGGAGGCGGAGGCGGAGGCGGAGGCGGAGGCGGAGGCGGAGGCGGAGGCGGAGGCGGAGGCGGTGGCGGTGGCGGTGGCGGTGGCGGTGGCGGCTGCGGCTGCGGCGGCGGTGGCGGAGGCGGGGATTGGCGCCAGAGAGCGTCAGCCAGAGCGTATTGCGTGGCCTCCCCGGGGTCAAGTGGCACGAGGGGGAGGGCGCTGCCCACCTCTGCCGCAAGAGGTCCTTCGGTGGTGGGGAGGGGAGGGGCAGCTGGTGCCACACGACCCGCAGAGGCGACTGCTGGCGCAGTTTCCTTCTTGTTGCCAGATCCTCGCCAGGGAGAGGCGGGGCGAAGCGGTTGTGGGGGTCACGTTGACGAGTTGAAACCGACCGTGATCCGAACGAATGACGAACACTGATGAAAATATCGTACATGTTATAAAAAACTTCATAAATATATAATAGATAATATATATAAAAATACTATGAAAATGTTTTTTCTGTGAATTATTGTTTTGGGAGCCATATTTTTATCCCTGTTATAATAAAATCCAATATCCTGGCAAAACTGACTTTGGAACTGAGTTTCATTAAATAAATTAATATTCACTTTTTTGTGACGTGTTTCAAAAAGTTAGTAATTCGTAATAAGTTTATTAATAATTTTTCAGGCCTTTTAGTGTTTGGTTTTCTTAGCATTTTGCTATTTAGTTACATCGAAAAGTTGTCTAATTGAGAATGATTTTTTTATTTATCAACTAAGGTTTGCTTTGCATTTGCGACTTTCGCCGATCGCCTCAAATTTCAATCAGTTCATTACATTACACGTATCATGTAACAACGAGATTGTCACCCCTATTTCCAATACGAGGTGCATTCACTATTGCAATAGTTTTCGATGACGGTTTGATGCCCTCTTCTTCTACTCTCAACAATGATATTTCAGTTTGAAGGAACTACTGTTTGCTGCACTTTTCAAATAGCTTTTCCTTGGGTATAATATGATGGTTCTTAATTGTGTCGATGAATGATCTGTATACATTCCCTGAAAACTGTTACATGGCCACATATATTTAAGAAACACTGATCTTTCCAAAGAATAGTCTAACATTTTTTCGCTGAACATCAATTTTCGCGCAATTTTTTTTTTTAAACAAAGACTTAATTCCTATAGAAAATACCACATATAATCTAAGGAGAAAAAGAAGTTTGAAAATCTCAAATAGTTTGAGAACTATCTGCTCAAATTAAAAAGCATACGTTTTTCATCTTCTATCTGTTGCCCTTGCTATCATCTGAGACGTATTGTCTACAGCTCTGACGAAAGCATGTGACGTCAGCAAATTCTGCTATCGCTGTTGCGCTGCTTCGGCACAAGTGCGTGCTAAAAACAATGCGCGCAATGATCTTCATATCAGAACCACAGAGGGGCCTTAACATCAGAATCATTCAACGGAAGCTATTAATAGGAGAGTCACAAAATTTACTCGTTTCTTTAACTCGTGAGGCACTATCGCCCTTCTAATCGATAGGGAGAACTTTTTTTATTAGAGCTATTTTCGTTTAAAAAATTCCACAAGACTCTTAGAACCATGCAATTTAGGCGCGGTTGCTGGCTTGTACAACCACCGATTTTAATCCCTCTGATTCACAGATAATTTTTAACTAGTTGATGTACCCAACGTTCCTCGGGTATATTTATCACAAGCGTATATTAGACAGGAATGCATAAAGGGCGGTATAAAGCTTCTAATGATCGAGCGGTGACGAAAGGCCCGAAGGCCATTGGCCCCAGGGCTTTTTGTCACCCAAAATCACTATAAACCTTATAACGTTCTTGGTGCATACAATATTTTATTTTTACCTAGTTATCATGATTCAGATTTACTAATTTTCTACTTAACTAGATGTTGACTCAGTTTGTCTTTTTCTTATTTACCTCCTACAATTCTTTATAATTTGCTCAGTAAAAGAACAAAGCATCTTTCAACTGTTTTCGTATTTCTCTCGTAACTACGATACTCGCGATCCAGGTACGTTGTGCAGTGTTTATGTAGCTCCGATTCGAAAGCAATAGTATTCCAGGAGATGTGGCTTAAGGCATCAACTGATGTCAGTGCAGTGCCTCTCATCGGGAGGGCCTAGGGTTCGAGTCCCGACGATAGTAGGATTTCATCACTAGCTACATAGTTAGGTCGAGTTCAGCCACTGTCTGGGGGAGAATTCTAGCGGCCGGCTGCTCTGATCGATAGTTTTCCGTGATTTCTCCGATCAACATCATGAGAATGCCAGAGCAATACCCTAATAAATGGGCAACGGACCGCGCGATCTTTCCTTCCTCTTCCTTTCCCTATCCTCTCCCCTTACTTACACTCAATTACACGTACTTCCACTACACTATCAGACATACCAGGACACCGGTCGGGAGCTCAGAGCTTGTCCCGGCTCAAGTGATGTCCTGCTGGTGGAAGATACCATATTGGAGAAAAAGCCGCTAGGGAACGGGCAGGTCGGCTCCGGATTCCACCATCCACAAAGGGAAGATTATCGCTACGAAGATTATCGGGAAAACATGCACTAATTGGGACTAAAGATCTTAGCTGTTGATCCGCCCGAAATCTGCTTACTCCCGGCAAACATTCTGAAAGGTTTTAATCTTTTCCTCGCCGTTTTCGAGTTTTTCGAACCAAACTGAAAGTGTGCAGGTATAAATTTTGTTAGGGGTAGGAATAGAAGGGCTTATACAAAATTTCATTAAGAGGTAAATTGTGTCTTATTTTAAACATAATGAGAGTTTAATTCAATGTTTAATAAAGATTTAGTAAATTTCATTGAGATCGTAATAAAACTAGAGTTGTGCAAGTACCAACAAATGAACATACTTATTTTTATGACATAAAATAACGCATTGAAAACAAACCAAATTATCCTAGAATAATTCTCTAACTTTCAATGAATAGATCATCAAAATCTGTGCAGTTTTCCCCAAGTTTTCCCCAAGTGCCCCAAGAATAACCCAGCCACGACCAAAAATTGTAACAATAATTTTAAAGGTTTTATTTCATGTAAATAAACACAGGGAATTATAAAAAAAGTCAATTAATTTGAAATCATCGACAGACACTTCATTTTTTTAGGCATGTCCCAGAAAAATGTTCTAAAATTCTACGGCATGAGGGGTCGATAACGAACATCGTTTGTCAATGGAAAACGAAGTCCTTTTGTAGTGAAATTGAGTTGCACTTATGATATTTTCTCTGATTTTTAAGCAACACTTTATGCACAAGTATTCTGCAGGTGAAGTTCTGACACGCCCAAGGAAATTTTGTATTGAAAATCTATTCGTATGTGATGTTGATGGTGTGCCCTAAGGGCTTATATCCAGCCGAAAGCCAGTTACCCTTTAGTCTCGAAGGGACGCATATTCGACACTAGACACCAACACATTTGGGGGTTCCTCTGAACTGGGGTCAGCAAAACGCCAGACGAATTGAAAATACAAGGTAAATGTTCTGCATTTTTTGAGTATTAAATTAAAATATTTCACCAAAGTCTTTTATCTCTAAGTAAGAAACAATGCATTTTCTTTTTATGTTTCAGTTTATTCCAAATATTGGAAGTAGTAATGGGGAAGTTCTCAAAGGTCTTGGTAGACGTAGGATTGATTTGGGGCAAATATTCAAGAATTGGAGCGAAGTTGGTTACAAACACACTTTCTCATACACAAGAGTTGTTGAATACAAATGTTAACTTCGGAGATGGACAATGTTAGTACTCATTCTCACCGTAGCATCTCTATTTTCCGGTGTATCATTTTATTTTCTAAACCAGCATCACCTTCTACGCCGTGTATTAACTTCCCACTCATGATATAGTTGTGCACTTATATGTTACAAATAGCATTGTTTCTCATCCCAAAACGAAGTAATCAAACTAGAGCATTAAAGTAGCCTTGGAGCTCTTAATGTCATAAAATTTTAATTCAGCTCCCGATTTAGTAATATGAAGTTGACAACATAAATAAACACATCCAATGCAACACTCTAAAACAGAAATATGATAGCATCGGCAGTTGGAAACGTGACATCTGGTGTTGCAGAATCTACCATTCGGTTCGCCACAAGTCAATTCTGCTTTCTCAATAGTGGGGTCAGTGGAGAGCAAGCAGTGTAGTTGAAGAAAAATGACGAACACAAGAGGCGATTTCGAAAAGAGGCATGATTCGCAGCTGAGAGGAGGTGATAGGCTGAAACTGAAATGAAACTTCTTCTTTACCAGGCACAGTAATTTGAAGGACGGAGTCAAAACATATTGACAGTGCCAGAGCTAGAGAACTTTGGGCCCGGAGCAATGCTAAAACGAAGCCCCCCCCCTCCCGAAAAAAATTGAAAAGCGTGAAAGTGGTATCAAGGAACTTTATGAGTTATTTTATTTCAACAAATAACAAAAATTACGACGTTTAAGCCATAAAAAGGTTTTGGAAGTATATTTTAAATAATAGTTTTAAGTAAAAGTATTTAGTGATTAAATAATACAATTTCTGCGGTGAGCTTAAAACGCTAAAAAATTGTTGAGTTTAGTTAGTGTTTAATGAAATCACTTGTTAAACACATGAAATAATAAATATGAACTTCAGTACAACCTATTTTAATGTTTACACCATTTGATTCATTTCATAGAGTCCTACCTCATAAGTAATGACTATTTAAAGTAACAAATTTATTGGAATTTTTACGAAATATCGGACGACAGTACCGTGTCTTATAAAAATACGATAACGATTTTCTCGTGTGTGATTTTGGCTGTCCGGGTGACGCCGCGTCGAAGGCTGTGTTGCCGACGTTTTGACCATCTTGTCGTGGTCTTCCTCAGGGCTGGTATGCCCTGGCTGAGGAAGACCACAAGATTCTGGCCGATGAAGCCTACGACTAGATTTTCTCGTGTGTCTAATTCATTTTTTTCAATTTTTTACTAATCTTTTCCCATCAGCCCCACCATCGGGCCTTTTGACTTGCGGGATCCGCAGGGCCTGCCGATGCCTGGCGCCGTCTCTTCCTCTTGAAGAGCCCAGATTTTCAAAACCAGGAGAACACTGGGCTACATGACTGACAACATGCGGAAATGAACCCTCAGAGAATGTCGTGATATTTTCTGCCTTAAAAAAACTTCCTTTATATTTCTGTTGCCATTTATGTCTCTTTAGAACAATTTCTTTTATACGTATTATTTTCCTTAATGTGCCATTTTGTCTACGTGCTATGGTAAAATGTTTTACTCCGTGTTTTGAAATATTTGAGTAATTATTTAATAAAAGTTACTTTTGTTTATCAGCTACTTTATGCTAAAAATCAGTTATAGTATTATCAAGGAATTCAAATCATAAGTTAGAACCTTTTCGCTATTTAAATTATTTGAAAAGTTTGTAATTTAAGACATAATACCTTTGAATAATCCATGTATAAATAGTGATGCTTTAAAATGTTCGCAATTACTACAGGGAAGTTGTAATAGAGGGAAGTAGGATGTACTGTAAATTTTAGAGATATAAATATTAGCGGCTTAGTTTGAACATCCAATCTAAAACATATGTACTGCGGAAAATATTGAGGGGCCCACTGTTTAGTACAAGCATTGAAAAATTGTTTCACCACTGTTCTGCGAAAATTCGGAGCGATGTTGCTCGGTCGAGAGCGCAGAGCGAAGTGACGAGTGCGCCCCGTAAGAAACTCTTTAATCAAGAATATTATTCTATGGTCTAATCCAGTTTCTGACAAATTGGCATTTAAGAGGCCACGTGGAACTAGTTCAAATGCCCTAGAAAAATCAAATATTATTGCATCAACCCTACTCCCTTCGCATAGTGAATCTGTTATGTCCTCTCATAAAGCAATAGTCTGGCTGTCACAGGAATACCCAGGACGAAAACCGCGTTGATTTTGAAATTGTCAATCAGTTTCATTCCAATATCGTCTAATGTACTCCAAAATTAGGTGTTCTTTTTGCTAGTAGACTACTGATGTTAAGCTTACAGGCTTGTAATTGTTAACAATCCTCCTATCCCTTCCCTTGTTAATCGGTACTCCAATTGCCTCTTTTCAATTTTGAGGAATCATACTATTATTAATTGGGACACCACTTAATCACGCAAGGTTTGGAATCATGGCTTTCCTTCCTAGTTTTTGTATTTGTCATAGTATTCCATTAGGAACAATAGATTTACTTCTTCAGATTTTTGTGATTATTTTTCTAATAACTCCTACATTGGCTAGAAAAAATTATATTTCAAGTGTTGTTACAGCTACTGGGATTAGATCCGTCGGTTTGAAGACAAATGCGTAATGTCTATTTAAACAAGCCACCTTCTCACTGTCATCTGTAGTTAACAAACGGTCTGCTCCGCATATCACTGGAATACTTCCTTTGTTTCCTTTCTTATGTCTCCCATTCTTAATTTAGCCAACAGTTCAATCAATCTTTTAGAACTGATTTCAGGCAATTTTCTTGGGTAGTAAATCATTCGATAATTGGAGAAAATTATTTTTCTGATCCGTATGTATGTCACGTTTGCTATACCCCTTCCTAACTCGCCTTTTGAGTCGCCTCACATTTTTTTTATAGTACACAGGATCTGAATTGCATCGTAGTTTCTTGGTAGGCACAGATTTTGTTAAGTATTCCGAAATGATGTTCTTAAAATTTGTTCATATCCGCTCTGTGTATCCACTAGAAGCCCAAGTAGGAAAATGTATTGTCAAAAATAAATGTACGTTTGTATCGTATGTTCTATAATACTGAAAAATGTTGTCTTCGTTTTACAAGATAATTTCGCTTACCCTCTCTACCCATTGCTAGGTCTCCTTTGTGATTCGTTAAGAAAGTCTCCTATGCTAATTTCAGAAATTACTTCACAAACAAGAAGCTTACCTACCGGTCTAACAAGGAAAACGTTCAGTAACGCATTATTGCTAATCGGTTTGGTCACTACCTGAGCTAAGCCGTTGCCCAAACCCACTTGTTTACGAGGCGTTGGGTGACGCCTTCAGCCTCAAGAGCAGTTTTCTTTAAACTTTTTGTACAAAAGGACTTACCTCATAGAAATAAGGGCATTCCCAGATGGGCAGTTCGGGTTCAGGCATAATTATTGAACAACTCGTCAGCCCAACCGTTTGGTAGAACAAATTGCGAACTGTTCTCATAGCAAACAGCGTACAATATGACTGTTTTAGGCGTTTAGAAAGCATTTGATAAAGTTTGGCATACTGGATTACTGTTCAAATTCCATCATCTGAGAGTACCTTTTAAGGGACATTATAAGTAGTTTCATTTTAGGCCGAAATGTATAGAGTTAAAGTAAATTGTGCACCTTCACAAACTAGAAAGATAAGAGCAAGGGTACCTCCAGGTTCTGCACTATCGCCGAATTAATAGAATGAATACTTATCGGCCGTCATTTGGTTCACTATGTCCAATGAATGAATTTTACACTTTTCGAGTCATGCTGATAAAGTATGAATCATACCGCCTAGTAGATCTGGTATCCAGACGTGCTCCTACATTGAAACCAACCCATGAGAAAAGTTTATAGAACGTGTGCCAATACAAACCTTTAATTTCCCAATAATTTTTGATTTCTTAATTCTTCCTTTTGACTGAATAAATTGTTTTACTTTCTTCTTTGATATTGAAATGATCTTGCAATTATTTATCGGAAAATATAACCCTGTAACCTTCAAGAAATTAAATAATTTGATGTTTGCGTATAATTGGCCGCATTACAAAATTTCTTGAGTTAATTCCTCCTCCTGTTGATAAGAAGTAGTACGGTCAAATTCGGAAAGTGCATGGTGATTCCAATGAAAATACCTCAGATGTATTTAGTACATTTTTTCTATTTAATATATTTTCTCAGAGTGAAAATATTGTTATATGGTGTATTTTTATGTTATTGTCATGTTATTTTCATTTTGATTTTTTACGTAACGCAGATAATATTTATTTTGATAAAAAAAATATTTTTATTCTAAAAGGATAAGGCAGTACGAATCTAAAAATGTGTACAATTATTCCAATTTTTAAAGAGAACTGGCTATATTATACGAAAACTAATTGACTCTTATGAAGGAGAGCATCTGCTAGAATATGTATAAAGTTATTATCTACAAGTTATTATTGACCCATTAATTGACCATTAATTGACCATTTATCCCCTGAATAGTATGTTTATTGGTGATAAATATGATTAATTAATTAGACTAAAATGTTGTTTTCAAAAGAATCAATAACATTTTATGATGCCAAAGTTCTTAGTAAACGTTTCGTTTTTTGAGTAGAAATGTATTTTATATATAATTATAATAATTTATCCATACCCTATTAAGCAGCGACTTTAATGTAAGATGTATATATAATATTTTATAACATATTTATTAACTTAAATATATAATAACATGCAATATTTTGCTCGCGAAACGAGTAGAGGACACATGCACTTCGGAAAAGAAGTATTTCTCACAAACGTTACCTCAAGAGTGTTCTGTATCAGGAACATTGCCAGCATTATTTACAAATGTAATGAGCTTTTCAAACCATCATGATGAACCGCTTATCACGTTCGACGAACAAAAATAATCAGTAATAAATCTACCTGGAAAGTCAAAAAGGTGATGTTGTGGAATCGTATTTCGTGAATAAATATAGCAATCGGCACTTTGCCTTGTCCGTGCCCATCGACTCTACGTAACTATATTCTTCCAACTGACCTCTCTTCGTATCTACCCTTCTTGATGTCATCCAATATCTTAGGCCAGGGGTCGGAAATCATTTATTTGAGTTATGCTGTTGTACTTCTGCAAAGTCACTCTCCAAGACAACCCAAGCTGTCAATTTCCAATGGCACCATCCAATGAAACACAGTTGATATGTTTCGCAGTAACTAGAGCATAATTATAAGAAAGCAGCAAGGGAAGCTGCGATCTTAAAGACAACTAGGAAGTCGCGGGTTTGCTCCTCGGCGCTTTTCGGAAAGGGGTCGCCCGGATAGTGTGGTAAAAAGTTGCCTAAAATCAAGTACCAAATAAATACTTAAAGTATGACTCCAACATGAAAAGAAGCTTTTGAAAGGTTTCTTAGCTCCCTCCCACCAACCCCATCCGTCTAAAGGTGGCTCAGGGTACCAACTGATTTCACTGCGGTGCCTAGGGTTCGAGGCCCGATGGAGGCGGGATTTTCTACACTAGTTACATGGTTACTACTACACTACTTACATTACACCTTGGTCGAATGCAGCCGTTGCCTGGAGACGAATTCTATTGGCCGGCTGCTCTGATCGGTAGTTTTCCATGGTTTCTCTGATCAATACCAAACATATGCCGAAGCAGTACCATATCAAAGGGGCCACGAACAGCGCGCCATCTTTCCTTCCTCTTCCTTGTCTAACCTCATCCCCTACTTACACACACACTAACTCTTATGCTAGTAAAATGTGGCATCGCCAACGCTGTTAACTGTCTTAAAAATAGCTTCATGTGCTGAAAATGTATTTCATACTTCATTTCTTTCACGCCCAGCTTTGTTCAAGTATGTTCTTTCAGTATCTCGCATTGGACGTACCAATGAATCGTAGTAGCTGATAATGTTATACTCACGTTCAAAAGTTCCCAATACCCAATGGCCTTGTTTGTTACCTCTATACGGGATATGAACTGGTCTTATTGACGTTTCAAAATTATAATCGCTGTAAGAAATACTTGCAGGTTAAGATGATGCTAATAGTTAAATTTTAGTACAGCTTCATTTTTACGCTTTTTTGGTAATGTATACAAAAATGCTCATAGCTTATTTGCATTAGCGCATATCATAAATGCAAAAATGCAGATCATTCCCAATTAGTTTCGAGAATTCTGTCGCAACATCTTTTGCAACTACATTTGATTCTTCCCCAGATTTCCTTAACATTTCCATATTTTTCTCCTCTAATTTTTAAAGAGATTAAAACTTTACAAACTCAGTTCACTTCTACTTCTGAAATTGCTCTATTAATCGTTTTATATGCGAATCTGGCGTTGCATGGGAATCTAACATTTAAAGGCGACTGTTTTGTATGTTTATGTGAATAAGGTGTTAGTTAAGTTTAATAAGAATAAGTTGTGGGTCACATTCATTTGAAAATAAGTATTTGCACACTTATGTAAGAAAGTAAAAGTATGAAGTCGAACATAACGTTCATTCATTCTCTAGCATTACTCACTATTTTGATTTCTCTGTATTCACACGAAATTGAAGTTTAATAAGCATTCCGAGGCAATGATATTTGTAGGCTTTCGCAAATTTACTTTTTAAAATACGATAATTCGGATCTAACTTGGAATCAATCTGCAGCGCGATTTACTAGGTAATTCAATTGTTCACTAAAAGATGTCAACATCAGTGTTGCTACCGCCGTAAAAGAAAATTATAGCATATTAAGCGAAAAATACCTTTGGGTACTAGTGTTCAGTCAATGCCACCTAAACAGATAAATTTAGGAGACTTAATTTCTGAGGTTTAATTTAGGAGGTTTAATTCCTGTCATTACCACTAAGATCGCAACACCAAAACACGAAAAAATACGTTTTTGGAAATTTCTTTGAATGTTCTAGCCGGATGCGAAAACAAATTATCAGATCCCATCAGGAGACAGCATCGAATGACACCTCATACGTCTCTATTGGTGCACGAGAAGTGGTCTAGCTGCGAGTGACGGAACCGCACACATCAGAACATACGAACATCCTTACTCAAATACTGTGTATGGATGCACTACACAATCGCACATGCCGGGAAACCAGGCGGGAGCTTGTCCCCGCTGGTGGGTGATACCTGCTTGGGGAAAACCCTCGCAAACAGACGGAGGTCGGCGAAGAATCTCGCCAGCCAGCGGGGTAAGATCACCGCCACCTCTACGATGAAAATATGCACTACTCTTGTGGCAATAATGACCTTAGCAGTGGACGCGCTTGGAATCACTAATCAATCTGCCTACCCATCCCTCTACAGTCGAAAACTTCTTGTACGGGGGCACCCTTTGTTTCATGTCTTGAACATCCGAAAGAATTAACAACAACAAAACAACAACAAAACGTCCTCTGGATCGGTTGTCTGCTCTGAAAGGTGGTTTCTGTGGTTTACATGTAATTTACACGTGCGATTTACGGATTTTTTGATTTGCGGGTACTGTACATGGATACTCAACATTATCAAAATTTTATCAAAAATGTCTCCAACTTTTTTTTTATTTCACTTTTTCCTCGAATAGCATAGAGGACGCGTAAGGCCTTGTACAATATTTCGAAAATATTAGTAGTCTTCGCGTAATTTTGCATGAAATACAGGCATTTTAAAGCAAATATTTTGTCAAAAACGGTTTCAAATTTTTCTTTAAATTTGTCCCTTGCATGTAGCAAAGGATAAAAAACTGATTAAATAATCAAAAAGACTGCTGCCGGTCCCATTTTCGGCGAAGCCTGAATTTTTGAAAACTACAAAAAAAATCGAAGGTAAAAGATATAATGTTGATGGTAGACATTTTTCCTTATTGAAATATATTGTAAAATTATATATTTAAATAAGATAGTGTACATTTTTTAAAAAAAAAGGATAGTACTTCCATCATTTTCGGTTGAAGTAAATCGAATTTATAAAAGCATTCAAAAACTTCTTCCAACTTTTTCTTTAAATTTTTCCTCGAAAAAAGACGCATAAGCATGGCGCATGTTTTATTTTCATTGAAGTTTAAGAATTTTTGAGAATTACACAAGTTCGGAATAATATGAGAAAGTATTTGCTATTGTAGCACCACTAGTTTATTGAATTACATGCAACTTAAATGGGATATCTTTAATGTGACTAATAATCTGAAGGTAATAGGTCAATAGCAGAGTTCACAAGTGTCATCTAACTACATACTTCCTTCCTCCCTTTCTGTGACGTTCATAAACAAGATATTAACTTTGTTCGCAATGCGAATTATCAAATGACCAATCTTATCTGTTCTCAATAAACAGCTTTACGAGAAACAGTCCAACGCCTTATTAAAAGTCATTGCCTTATTAAAAGATCATAGCAATTTCCTAGCGACCTCATTCACCCTGACTATCTTCACCAAACAATCTTGACGTCACAATTTCTCTTTATAGAAACGGGATTGTCGCAAAAGGGGATTATTCCCCAGGATCTTTGGGCCTGCAGTAATAAGCATGAAAATAAATTATAAAATATGTTGTTTCTTGGTCTTTTTGCATTCATGGTATTCTTAGAATATACTAGACCTGTTGGGTATCCTGGAGGTCAGGTCAGTGTTGAAGTTACCGGCCGACAGGGGCCTGACAGACTTAGAGTGCATCCATATACTCACACCCGGAGAGTACTACAATGATCGTAGGACTGGGCAAAACTGATGCCACCCAAAATTGCACATTGTTACGTATTGGATTAACATTAAAGGGTCTTGTAAATAAGTAGCATAAAAGGGAACGTCTTGCGACATCGCGAACTCCCGTTCAAAGATGTTCAGAATGCTCAGAATGATCTTCAAACCCATCGCGAACAGTTGTGGTCCGATGACATTAGGCATTGTCATCCTAAAAGCGCCATCGTTGTTTGGGAACAGGAACTCCATGAATGGCTGCAAAACGTCTCAGAGTATCTGGTCGGTTCAGTTGGTCCAGAGGACCTCGTACATTCCATGTAAAAAAACAGCTCATGCACAGTGCAACTTGCCTTGTTGACAATTGTGTGCATGGCTTCGTGAAGTCTGTGCCACACTCGAACCACACCATAAGTTCCTACCCTCTGAAATCGGGACTCATCTGACCAAGCTGCGGTTTTGGAGGCCTCTAGGGTCCAATCAGTAAGGTCACGAGCCCAGGAGACGCTGCAGACGCTGTCGCGCTGTTAGCAAAGCCACCTGTTCGGTTCTCTGCTGCCATAGCCCATTGAAGCGAAATTTCGCCGCACTGTTCTAACAGACACATTCATCGTGTCCCACATTGATTTCTGCGGTTATTTTACGCTGTGTTGCTTGTCTGTTAGCACTGCCAACACTACGCAAACGCCGCTGCTCTTGGTAATTACGTGAAGACCGTCGGCCACTGCGTTGTCCATGATGTGAGGTTAATCCTGAAATTAGGTGCTTTCGGCAGACACTTGACACTGTAGATCTTGGAATATTGAATTCCCTAACGATTTCCGCAATGGAATGACACGTGCGTCTAGCTTCAACTACCATACCGCGATCAACGTCTATTAATTCCTGCGCCCATAATCACGCCAAAAACCTTTTCAAATGTATCACTTGAGTACCAATGTATTCTTTACCAGTGCATTGCCCTTTTCTACCTTTTGTACGCGATGCTAATGCCATCTGTATATTTACATATTGCTACCCCATGACTTTTGTCACCTCAATGTATTCAAAAAGTTTTTTACACCCGAAACATCCTGTTTTATTTTTTAATTAAAACGAAACAGGAAACGTCCACTGACAGTGTGTTGTATATTTAACTCCTCAAGTCATTAAGATTTGAAATTTCTTCTTTATTAACACAATAATTAAGTACGTATATTTTTATTTTATTTTATAGGCATGAGGAAATCTTTCATCCAGCCTTACACTTCACGCGCTTTTAAGCGGCGGAAAACGACACGACAGAATCTCTGTGACACATTTTCTTGGAAGCCCTCTTTTCTTGTGTTTCAATTATTGTCTCTACTAGTCGTTTCTTTCTAATATTGTAGTTCTTATCAATGAGCGTTTCTCTGCGCCAACATCCTCATGCGTCTTACGTGTCACCACTCGTGCCCACCAGTCTAGTTATCCCTGTTGGATGAGAGTTTCCAACACACATACTGACACGCCGATTCACTTGGCATACATCGCACTAGCAGGCAGTGATAAATCATACATTAACAATACATATATACAACATACGACAAAACAAAAAAAATGTTGTCATTTTTGACACTACACACTATGTAATATACTCACGAACTACACAACGCTTGACAAAATAAGTTACTCAGATGGTGATAAAAAGTTAAAAAGGTAGTACATTTTCACACTACTTCGCGCGTCTGACTATTTCAAATTACTCTGTCTTACGAGATTCTAAACTGCGACCCAGCAGTAACCCCCAGAGTACATTGACCTTAAGAATTTAATTAGGGATAAGTGACATCCCAAATTAAGATGAAAGTGTATCAAAAATAAAATATCTTTACATTTTTCTAATATAAATATTGTCAGGGGCGGATCCAGAGACGAATTTTGAGAGGGGAAATACACAATGTTTTCGTCAAAAATGTCATATAACAGATTTTATCAAATTTTGCAGGCTACACTACTCACTGCTTTTTGAATTGATACTCATTCTGCGATACTATTTTCTTCGATTCAATGATAATACGAAAATATTTTTGCTTGAAAGTCTCGCGACAAGTTAAAATTAATAGTTACTGAAAAAATTTAGGAAGGGGAAATTTCCCTCATTTCCTTCTCCGTGAATCCTCGACTTGTATTGTGCTTTCAAACTTCAAGGGAAGCAGCGTTTCAAATGTATCCATGAACGCAACGCCCATGTTATATTCGCAGGACGAAGGCATGAAGGGCAACAGCAAAAAGGTGATAAGCCCGGCATAGCCGAGGACTGACGAGTTGGAAGACGGAAGTTCGAGCCGTGAAATAACAAAATACAAGGTATACCGCCACCACCAGCACTAATGCT
Organism: Gryllus longicercus; assembly: GCA_038098605.1. Taxonomy (NCBI): domain Eukaryota; kingdom Metazoa; phylum Arthropoda; class Insecta; order Orthoptera; family Gryllidae; genus Gryllus; species Gryllus longicercus. Next base: position 1,222,837 of record JAZDUA010000231.1, read on the forward strand.
AACGTTAGTACATTTGCCGATGCAATCCATACACTAGGTGTTCCATCAAAGTGCGTCAGAAAACAGGGAAGATTGTGGAAACTCCAGTCAGAGTTAGCGCTAGTTCACCATTGTATGCTTCGATTTATTTATAACGACTGTTACGGTGTCATCTAATCGGGAGGTTGAACGTCACGGTAGTGACGTTCAAACTCCCTATTGGATGACACCGTAGGCACCTATGTCTTTTCGCCTTTATTCGCACTCCGACGGGCTGGTATCCGGATCCCCAAGGAACACAGTTTGCCCTCTCGGTTCCTCACCATTAATTCCTAGGTCAGCCAGCACAGTGCTCCAAGCTATCCAGGCTAGTAGCGAGGTCCAAACAATGCGCTACTCACGTGCGCCGGGAACAAGTCCCTCCACTTTGTCCAGAGTGTCGGGCCACTGTCACGACGAAGACGATGCCCCATCAGGGGACCACCCGAAATAAGGTCCGGGCCCCCTTTCCATCTGTTCACTCTCTCCATCTTGGGACTAACGACGTGAGTATCGCCAGACACCTAGGCCAGGGGTCAGATTCTCCGATTGGACTTCTTAATGTGGGATCCGGTGCTTTCATACGAACGTCCTTGGCCCAATCCAGAGTAAGGATAGGTCGAGGTGTCATTGACCCAACTAGTGGGTTACCGGTCCGGCCTGGCCACACGAAGTTCAGAATGTGCCTACTCACTACCTCCACCTTGAAGCTAACAATACGAGTTGCATTGTGAAACTTAGGGTCATAGTGGTCGTTTACAACTCTCCACCAGAGATCGTGACTAGCGGGGCGTCGAAAAAGAGGGCGGCATCCAGCTGCTTTGAATATTCTCTTAGGGCGATCGCTAAGGATCGAGACCTATGCATTACTTCTATTAATTTTGTGGAGCAAAAACTTCATTGCACCAGCCGAGTTACCAGGTCTCACAGGTGCCAATTACAATGCCATAACTGCCCTACCCATTCCAAAGGGAATTGTAACTTGGAGGTAGATAAAAACAAGATTCCAATGGAAGAAGGAGAAGGAAAGATACATCTGGTACTACTAAGTGAAAGCAATATGAAGCTTGAAAAGAGGAGGATACTTTGGTTAAGGCGTTGATGAGACATGATGAAATCGAGAGGGTTACAAGATCATTTCGAATTAGGAAGGGGTAAGATAAATGGGTAGGGGAGGGATGGAAGAAGGGAAAAGCAAATGGACCCCTTTTCCCTGGAGGAAACCAGTATAACCTGTACCCTCTGGCAAGATATTATTTAATGTTTTCTTCCACGTCTTGGCCTTGTTCTTTAAGCAGGGTTCTTGGTTTGTTCCGACTATCATGCATATCTCTCTCTCTCTCTCACCCTCCCTCCCTCTATCTCGCTCCCTCTCTCTCTCCCTCCCTCTCTCTCTTCCTCCTTCTCTCTCCCTCCCTCGCTCTCTCCCTCCCTCGCTCTCTCCCTCCCTCGCTCTCTCCCTCCCTCGCTCTCTCCCTCCCTCTCTCTCCCTCTTTCTCCCTCCCTCTCTCTCCCCCTCTCTCTCTCTCTCTCGTCGCTTGACGTCTTTGGCAGATATAAATCGTTGTGTGTATTCAGAGCAATATAACATTAAAACACTATGGGAACTATATTCTTTACCAATAATAAAACTATATTAATATTATTCTGTCTGATGAGTTAGGGAACAACCTCTATATTAAAAGCAAGCTTGAAAAACCTTATGTAATTAGGCGAAAAACATATTTTGACAATGTGCTTAGAAGTAGAAGTGTTCGAGATAATGGAGTTGAAACCATGAGAATACATGCTAAGACGACGGATGCACTCACGCACGGACACACACACCCACACGCACCACACAGATGAGCTGACTTACAGACGGGTGCATTGACGGGCAGACAAACGAGCAGCCTAATGGACTGACTGTCGAACTTGACTGACTAACGGACTTGCTGTCTCAAGGTCCCACAAGAAGGAGGAAGTTCTTTTCAACTCTATTTATGCCCGGAACTCAGTAAATTATAACGCACGCTTTCTCCTTCGAGAGTCTCTTTTAGACACCTGGAATGGCAGTTTTCAGAGCATAAAACCCGTGTTCTTCTCTCCACCCGATGCTGCTTCTCGTGCGGGCGCCTCTGTCCCTCCTTGGGCTGGCGGCGCACGCGGCGCGCGTTTAAATTTTCCGAGCGATCGTCCCAAAGGGGTCGGGTCAGCCGCCCTCCCCCACCCCACCCCACCCGTTCGCGCGCCGCTCCTCGCAACAGGCGCCGATAAAGGCAGCCGCTGGGGGTCCGATAGCCCCCGACCCCGCGCGCGGGGGAGGCGGCTGCGACCGGTGGCGCGCCCGGGATGCGCCTTGCGTCAGCCGCTGCCAGCGGGAGGGCGGAGCGGGAGGGCGGAGCGGGAGGGCGGAGCGGGAGGGCGGAGCGGGAGGGCAGAGCGGGAAGGCAGAGCGGGATGACAGAGCGGGAGGGCGGAGCGGGAGGGCGGAGCGGGAGGGCGGAGCGGGAGGGCGGAGCGGAAGGGCGGAGCGGGAGGGCAGAGCGGGAAGACAGAGCGGGATGGCAGAGCGGGAGGGCGGAGCGGGAGGGCGGAGCGGGAGGGCGGAGCGGGAGGGGGGAGCGGGAGGGGGGAGCGGGAGCGCAGAGCGGGAGGGCACAGCGGGAGGGCAGGGCGGTAGGGCGGAGCGGGAGGGCAGAGCGGGAGGGCAGAGCGGGATGGCAGAGCGGGAGGGCGGAGCGGGAGGGCGGAGCGGAAGGGCGGAGCGGGAGGGCGGAGCGGGAGGGCGGAGCGGAAGGGCGGAGCGGGAGGGCGGAGCGGGAGGGTGGAGCGGAAGGGCGGAGCGGGAGGGCAGAGCGGGATGGCAGAGCGGGGGCAGAGCGGGAGGGCAGAGCGGGAGGGCGGAGCGGGAGGGCGGAGAGGGAGGGCAGAGCGGGAGGGCAGAGCGGGATGGCAGAGCGGGGGGGCAGAGCGGGAGGGCAGAGCGGGAGGGCGGAGCGGGAGGGCAGAGCGGGAGGGCAGAGCGGGAGGGCGGAGCGGGAGGGCAGAGCGGGAGGGCAGAGCGGGAGGGCAGAGCGGGATGGCAGAGCCGGAGGGCAGAGCCGGAGGGCAGAGCGGGAGGGCAGAGCGGGAGGGCAGAGCGGGATGGCAGAGCGGGGGGGCAGAGCGGGAGGGCAGAGCGGGAGGGCACAGCGGGAGGGCAGAGCGGGAGGGCAGAGCGGGAGGGCAGAGCGGGAGGGCAGAGCGGGAGGGCAGAGCGGGAGGGCAGAGCGGGATGGCAGAGCGGGAGGGCGGAGCGGGAGGGCGGAGCGGAAGGGGGAGCGGGAGGGAGAGCGGGAGGGGGAGCGGGAGCGCAGAGCGGGAGGGCACAGCGGGAGGGCAGAGCCGGAGGGCACAGCGGGAGGGCAGAGCGGGAGGGCAGAGCGGGATGGCAGAGCGGGATGGCAGAGCGGGAGGGCAGAGCGGGAGGGCAGAGCGGGAGGGCAGAGCGGGAGGGCAGAGCGGGGGGGCAGAGCCGGAGGGCACAGCGGGAGGGCAGAGCGGGAGGGCAGAGCGGGAGGGCAGAGCGGGATGGCAGAGCGGGGGGGCAGAGCGGGAGGGCAGAGCGGGAGGGCAGAGCGGGAGAGCAGAGCGGGAGGGCAGAGCGGGAGGGCAGAGCCGGAGGGCAGAGCGGGAGGGCAGGGCGGGAGGGCAGAGCGGGATGGCAGAGCGGGGGGGCAGAGCGGGAGGGCAGAGCGGGAGGGCAGAGCGGGAGGGCAGAGCGGGAGGGCAGAGCGGAGGGCAGAGCCGGAGGGCAGAGCGGGAGGGCACAGCGGGAGGGCAGAGCGGGATGGCAGAGCGGGGGGGCAGAGCGGGAGGGCGGAGCGGGAGGGCGGAGTGGGAGGGCGGAGCGGGAGGGCAGAGCGGGATGGCAGAGCGGGGGGGGCAGAGCGGGAGGGCGGAGCGGGAGGGCGGAGCGGGAGGGGGAGCGGGAGGGGGGAGTGGGAGCGCAGAGCGGGAGGGCACAGCGGTAGGGCGGAGCGGTAGGGCGGAGCGGGAGGGCGCGGGAAGAGAAAGGCGATGGTTGGACGGCTAGAGCTACGGAATAAAGTGAGGGTGGTACATATGGACCCTGCTTGGGCTACTACCCCACACTTCTTGTTTTACCAGGGGCCACAAATCCCCGTGGTGGGCAACCTATATCTTTGTCTTTAGCCGCACCCCCCGCCGATGCACAAGTACGCGAAGGACTGGGTCCGCGTAAGCCTTATAAGTGGGATTCAGATCATTCCGAAGAACGTTCTTAGCAACAGCAAGCCCCAGTACTTCTCTGCGGCTGGACGCGCAAAGAAATTTAATACTTAAAAAGAACGCAATGAAAGGACTCTGTTTGAATTAATATGCACGACTTATTGGAGAAAAACGAAATGAAAATGTATATGCTCGACCTTTTTATAATTCATGAAAATGTTATCGTGACTTCGAAATATTCTGATTCTCCTACAATTATAATAATTGTGAAACTTCATCTTTTTATGTGAGGCCTAAAATCTTCATTTATTCTGCGCGTCTGTTTCAACCTGAGTACAACTGTTGGCAAACCACGGTGTAGGTTGTTGTTCCGTGGTATCTGTATGCGACGGACAATCGTTCCTTCACCGACACCCGCCGAAATTACGGCAAATTTCGCATTTCCGGTATCAGGTGGTATCTGAAGAGAAACAAAATTTCTTTTCGCATTTCCGGTATCAGGTGGTATCTACTGAGCAACAAAAGCGATACATTCCCAAGTAATTATTTTTTATCTCCGTAATTGCCTTGTTATCTGGTAATTGCGGTGCTAACTTGATGTCCAGTTTGCCGATTGTTTATAGCAAGGTCAAATGAGCAAAATTTTTTTGCGTAACACATTAGCAACAAAAAAGCGAAAAATATTGAGTTTAATTCCAATTATTTTAAAACTTTGCTGGGCTAATTTTACGGACCTCGTGAGGAGGATGTCCGGGAATTCCAAATCTGACGCGGCACTGTAACTGTGGTTCGCAAATTGACAACTTTACGAATGCCCTTACCAAGTTCACTAATACTGATTGGCTCGCTTCCTCGCTGCTCCTTTTCGCTTTATACTTCCCGCTTAATCCCCGCTATCGCTGCTACTGATCATCCTTTAGCCACCAAGTCACCTCAGATTACGGGACTTGTTCGAAGTATGACCGGGTAAAAATAGGAATTATTTTGAAACACCATTTTTCAAGATAAATTCAGTTCTATACTTCGGTTATAGAGGATACGAGAACGTCTGCACCAATTATAGCACTAGTTGTGTGATAAATAAAATAAACTAGTGATGTTCCTGACCATCTCGAACTAGTTTGATTTAATATGTCTTTGCTCTGGGCTGTATTTTCGGTTTTAGTCCACTCTCTTCCCAGCTGCCATCCATTGCCACCTAAAGATAATTTTTTCACATTTGTTTCAAATTTTAGTTTCCCTAATGATAGAACCGAAACATGACTTTCAGAATACTATAGAAATGTAAAACCTCATGGGCATTTTCTTTGAAAAATTTTAAGAAACGAATGTTTGAGTGTTTCTGAAAATGCAGAACTGCGAGCTCAATTTCTCAGTATACTTTTGAGTTTTCGAGGAACTTTATGAGTAGAGACTGGATTTTTATGTAATTACACATTTTTTCTTTCTACTTACCAATCAAAAAAATTAATCTGGGCGAATTCTTACCGTCCTCACACATCAAATTTTTTCGTTACATATTTTTACATATTTAGTACTATGTTACATATTTTGCTATTTTCACACTTTTTTTTATTTGATCAATTTTCTTCAATTGTATGACTCATATTTATGAAAAGAAGTATTAAAAAAAAACACTCTTATTTCCTATTATCCGCTCTCGTTTTCTTGAGCTCGCATTTCGCTAGATGTGAGAGGAATGGGGGCTTGGCTATTTCGACGGCAAGACGATTAGTTCTGTCGTCTTCTAAGACAACTTGTAGTTTGTTTTCATTTGCAAAATAGCTTCTATTACACTGGAACAAACGTTTCTGATGATTAGATTTTTGTCATCAAGGCTCATCCCTAACATTTATTATAAATTCAATTAATGGTAGTAAAGGAGTGAGAGAAGGTATGCCGGGGCTCATGAAAGCATGCGCGCATAATATATCGTTACTGCGTGCTGTCTACTCGAGGTTCGCAACTTGACACGGTAGGATAATAATAATAATAATAATAATAATAATAATAATAATTAATAATAATAATATATTTATTTTGCCCACAATTGGCGTCTTTGCCAGGTCGTAGCCAATTAATTACACCATACAAATGAAAATGAAGTGACATTAAATATTTCATAATAAATACAATGAAAACAAACAATGAAGTAATAGTAAATATAATGTATTACATAGAACTGTGTATACCCCAGCATAGCAAGAAAGCCTTCATTTCACGCGTACACATGTGAAACTCAGACTCTCTGTGAACACACCCAAACACGCACGCACCACGCACAAGTACGTACACACACGCGCGCGCGCACGCACACACACACACACACACACGCACACACACACATATACATATATATACACATATATACATATATATACATATATATACATATATATACACATACATACATATATATACATATATATACACATACATACATATATATTCATATACATGTATATATGTACACCCCAAAATATACGTACAGCTAATTAATTCCATCTTATTATATTCTATCGTATTCAATTGTATCTACTTCTAATCTTAAATTTTATTTCATTTTCTCTATTCACTTCTGCTACGTCTTGCTGCGCTGCACTACACTGCAACGCCCAGCCCCACACTCCAATATATTTTATTTTATTTTTAACATTGGTAATGTCGCATATCACACTGAATTTTCCTGGAACTGCACTTCACTTCACTAAAAATAGCTAATAATTTGAAGAAAATAAAAATAAAAAATAAAAAAAATACTATTTGAGACTTCTTATGCAATTTTTAAAACACTTTACATCCTTGGGAAAGGGCTCCATGACTGTTGCGGGTATTTCGTTCCAATCCGTAATTTTGCGATTTACAAATGAATATTTACCGGTATCAGTTCACTGCCGTTGAGATTTATTTTCCATTTATGATCTTTTCTCCCTATACGTGCAGGGCTGTCTAGTCTTCCACTTATTCTCTCCCACGCTGGAGATTTATTATACGCTTTAAACATACAACATAATCTTGCATTCTTCCTGCGGGTACTTAATGATTCGATATGTGTTTATGTGTCACGTTCCCTTGCAAACCCTATATTTATTAATTTCACTGCCCTTTTTTGGATCTTTTCTAATTCTTTTATATGACCTATTCTGTACGGATCCCAACAAGCTGACGAGTATTCAAGAGTTGGCCTAACTAAAGATGTGTAAGCCAATTTTCTACTTTCCATGTTACCTTTTTTTAAAATTATCTTGACAAAATGAAACGACTTCCAAGCTTTTCTTACTACATAATTTATATGTTCTTCCCATCCTAAGTCGCTACGCTAAGGATGTTCTCAGTCCTGCTCGTCTGCATCAGTTCTCTCAGTGGCGAGAAGTGCGAGTCGGTGACTGAGATCAGTCCCACCTTCAGGTGTGAAAAGTTTCACTGACACCGCGTCTCATAAACTTTAACCTTAATTTCCGAGAAACTTTGCCGCACGCTACAGTGATTGTTTGCTGGTCGTAGATCTCGTCAGTTTGTAGGATGGTTTATATTGCGTCTAGTCATTCTGCTACCGTACTGAATAGTGGTAGATGAATAATAATAATAATAATAATAATAATAATAATAATAATAATAATAATAATAATAATAAGTCTCCCAAAGTCCAGCCCTACGTCCGAGCAATTGAGAACTTAGCCACGTGGGAGACGGGCAACGTCAGAAAATTTGGCGGCAAACAGGGCGATGGCACACCCATATAGATATGGAGACACGAAATATGCGTCGTAAGGCCTCGGAAAAGCAGCCGCTGCCTGGGGAGCGCCGGGGCACCTTCGGAGCCACCGCTGGAGGTGACAGCATGCGAGCCGGTGGTGATCAGGAGCTGAACAGGCGGGCCCTGATCGGGGATAACCCGGAATATACTACAGCCGAACATAGCAGCACCCATCCATCTCCACATACAGCTGCACCTGCCGCAAGTGCTTCCCAGAGAAGCAATCTATTGCTTCCAGAGACCACTGCCGCAGGCAGGCAACGCAGAAGGATGAAGTGGACTACAGAAATAAATACCTTCATCATGCGTGAATACTACACCATTACCAAAATGGAGACTGACACTACGGCCTACCGACAAAAGTTACATCAAAGATTTCTTCACCGTTTCCCTGATTCTGAAGTTAGTGAGCAAAGAATAGCGGACCAGCGTCGAGCAATTGTTCAGAAAAATCTCCTCTCTGCACCAGTTTTGGAAGTAATCAAGGAAGAAGTGAGAAAAATGCTTAATTCCTCAGAACCTAGTAATCTGAGGGAAGTGGAGATATCAGCTGTGCAAACTCAGGATGACAATGGGACAAGCATGTCAAAAAGTATGGATGATAAGAGTAGTAAAGAGGTGCAAATTCGCAATGAATTTGCAGTCGCACTTGCAGAATTTGAGGGAACTGACCCACTGAACCGCTATCTCATTCCCAGACAAAATTGCTCGAAGAAATTAGCAAGAGCAATCAGCGTCTTGAATGAGAAAGTACTACCACAACATCTACAACAAAGACCATCTTTCGAAGAAGTACACACAGCAATTTATTGTGCTGCGGTTGTGGCTTCAAGATGTAACGGTTCCAAGCTTTTCAGCCGCGTAGCAACTGCCCACAATGATCGAAGTGAAAAAAGAATGCCACCTTGGGAAAGACGGCTGGTGAATCGTATAGAAAGCACTAGGAGAGATATTGGGAGACTCACGCAATTTAAAAAAGGAAAAGGAATCAATACAAAAATACATACGAAGCACGAGCCCTTGAATTCAACAATAACAGAACATCTTGACACCCTACGACAAAAGCTTTTGGCGTTAACAAAACGCCTTCGACGCTACAGGAATTGCACTACGAGGAAGCAACAGAATTCTCTTTTTAACAGAAACCAGAAAGCATTCTACAGGAATATGTCAAAGGGTAAAGGGCTTGTAAATGATATGAAAGAGTCAAAGCTCCCCTCAAAGGCACAAATAGAGGACTTTTGGAAGCCTATCTGGTCATCTGCTGTATCCCACAACCCAGATAGGACGTGGATTGAAATGGAATATTACAGACACCGAGATATTCCTCTAATGGGTGAACCAATCATCACCGTAGAAATTGTCCAAGCAGCTTTGAACAAAGCACATAATTGGAAGGCACCAGGCAGTGATGGCCTGCACAAATATTGGCTGAAAAAATTTACAAGCACTCACCATCATATAGCTAATATAATTCAATATTTTCTTCACAATCCAGAAAATCTACTTTACTTCCTCACTGAAGGTAGAACATTCATGTTACCAAAGGAGGGTGACACTAAAGACCCCTCGATGTACAGGCCTATAACCTGCCTTCAAACTTTCTACAAACTCATAACATCTTGTGTTTCACAAATGATGATGACACACATTGAGGAACAGAACATCTTAGCAAATGAACAGAAAGGATGTAGACCTGGATCTCAGGGATGCAAGGAGCAACTCATTATAGACTCTGTAATTATGGGGCAAGTGCTTGCAAAACAAAGAAACTTGTACGCATGCTACATAGATTACGCTAAAGCATTCGACACCGTGCCCCATTCTTGGCTCCTTCAATGTTTGGATGTATACAAGGTCCACCCGTTTATCCAAAAGTTCCTGAAAACCGCGATGAGTCGATGGAATACAAAACTGTATCTCTCTAATGGAAAACAAACCGTCCACACAGATACTATACACATCCGCCGAGGGATTTTCCAGGGTGACTCTTTAAGCCCTTTATTGTTCTGCTTAGCCTTGAATCCCCTGTCTACTCTACTTAATTCAGCTAATTCTGGAATCGCTCTTAAAAAGGGGAACTCAACTCTTCTCCGGGTCTCACATCTTCTTTACATGAATGACCTGAAGCTCTATGTAGACACTGAGAGTCATATGCGGCAACTAATAAACGTGACGGAGAAGTTCACTGACGACATCAAGATGAAATTCGGTTTGGATAAGTGCAGGAGAGTGAATATCATTCGGGGTCATATGCAAGTTATAAATTTGGAAACTGATAATGAACCAAAGATTACCTTCATGGAACCCCATGAAACTTACAAATACTTGGGTTTCCAACAGTCACTCCGAATCAAACACACTGTTACTAAGAACATACTAACAACTGAAGTGTGTAAACGATTGCATGGACTCTTAAAAACTCAACTCTCTGCTAGAAACCTTGTGCAGGCCATCAATTCATTTGTTATTCCAGTGCTCACATACTCCTTTGGCGTTATTAAATGGAGCAATACCGACCTCGACAACATCCAGAGGACAATTCGAACCGCTATGACTCAACACTGAAAACATCATCCCCATTCAAGTACTGAGCGTTTTACCCTTCCAAGCTCGCAAGGAGGGCGAGGTGTTGTAGATCTCATAAAGCTACACAGCTCTCAAATTGCTTCACTCAGAAGATACTTCTTGGAACATTGTGGGAAAGTTCAGCAAGAAGTGAGCGCAGTTGATAATAACTATAGTCCTCTGAACTTGAAAAAGCTTGATCCGCCTGTTCAACCAATCATTGAAACGGAAGAGAAGATATCCTTATGGAAAGCGAAGGCACTGCATGGAAGGTACCCTCACGAGCTGAGTAAACCAGAAGTCGACATCTCTGCGTCGCACGCATGGCTCCAGCACGGGGATCTCTTTCCGGAGACAGAAGCCTTCATGATAGCTATCCAGGACCAAGTGGTACCAACACTGAACTACAGGAAACACATTCTGAGAGTACATTCTGAGAGATTCTACCATTCACTCCGACTCGTGTAGAAGATGTGAGGCTGCAAGCGAAACTATCCAACACGTGACAAGTGGATGTAGCAGCCACGCACAGTTGGAATACAAAAAGAGGCATGATGAAGTGGCGAAGCAGGTACACCAATTATTGGCATTGAGAACGGGCTTACTCGCCACTTCCGTGCCGTATTATAAATATGTGCCTCAGAATGTGCTTGAAAGTAGTGAGCACACACTCTACTGGGATCGCTCCATTATCACTGACAGACATGTCGGCGGCAATAGACCCGATATAACGTAGATTGATAGAAACCATCAGCAGGTTTTCCTTATCGATATATCAATACCCAATACCCACAACATATCGGGAAAATATCAAGAGAAGATCCAGAAGTATACCGATCTCGCCCATGAAGTCGCATCTCAGTGGAACTTCAGTAAAGTGACAACTGTGCCTATAATAATATCAGCTACAGGAGTGATCCCAAAAATGACACTTCGGGCACTGGAGTGTCTTCGCTGTATTGTCAGAAGCCATCTGAACCTTCAGTAAAGCAACCACACACCTGGTCATCATTCCTGTGTGTGGTTGACATACCGACCAGTAGATACTGTGAATAATGTATAATGATGATGATGATGATAATAATAATAATAATAATAATAATAATAATAATAATAATAATAATAATAATAATAATAATAATAATAATAATAATAATAATAATGCTTTATTTAATGGCGAGGCTCAGGCCATAGGGCCCGCTCTTCCGCCTAACCACTGAATTTACATACATATAGAGTAGTAACATTTTAAGCTGTACATTTACGTCTGGGAGTACAAATCTAGGGACAATCCCGGCATATGCCTTCAGCGATTGAGTAAACACAGAAAAACTTCAATCAGGATGGCGGCTTAGGGCCGAACATTAATAGAACTGAGTATGTTGTACATAGTAGTTTAGGGAAGTTTAGTGAAAGAGAAAAGAAAAGACGTACAGGGGAAGGGGTCATAAAATAAAAATGGTAAAATTTGTGAAGGAGAGGGAAGAGAAAAGAAGCGAAGAAAAGGATGAAGAAGAAGTAAGCGAAAAAAGGAAGTTATTTGAGGAACATTACAGAAAGCTACGTTTGGTTTACAGTGGCACTTTACATAAATATAAAATAATTTTAACACCAGAGAAGCACAATACACTATAAGCAAATAACAACAGTAATTTTGAACACAACACTTGCAGTATTAAGGAACAATATAGAAAGTACTAGTATCTTAACATCAAAGGTTTTCAACTGACGAGAAATTTGTATGGTGCATAGCATGCGTCAATATGTACACTCTAAATTATTTTTAAAACGTTTGTATTATTTTTAAAATTTATTTCAGATTTTTTTATAAATGTAATTTCGTATTATGTAAATGTTCGTTTTATAATTAGTGTATTTTAATATTACATATTTTATCCTATTTTACATATTCCTACTCTTTCATTACATATTTATGTACATATTTTGACGTTTCATACTACATATTTTTCCGGTCTCTATTTGTGAAAGATTATTTACAGCACGAGTACTCACAAACGCAATAATCTATACAGGTCACTGGTAATGTAAATATTAAGGACGTGAAATAAATGTCCAAAACAAACAAACAATTGTGTGCGTTTTGAAAGAATCAAAAGAATATTACAATACGGCGTAGTATATGTCATCTTACACTGGACAATTAGTAACATCCCTACCAAAAGTTAGAAAAAAATTTGGAACCGTTTTCGAGTTATTCTTGTCTTTAATATTTTTTGTGATGCATCTATTTCACGCAATATAACCCGAAAACTACTTAAATTTTCAAAGAAATATGCACGACGTCAAAGAAAGAACTAATTAGGGAGAATAAATTTAATTTGAAGAAAAAATCTCTCTTCAAAACTGTAGTTGTGAGGTGATGCCGAGAAAAACTCAAACTTTTGTAACTTTCAAAAAATCAAAGTTAACAGTAAACATCGGACCTGCGCCATCTTGAGAAACATATTTCCATCTATTTTTACAACATATTTGAAGACAAAATTTGGAGGCATTTTTTAGATAATATAAAAAATGTTCCTAGGGCGTCATTTAAAGTATCCACAAATTTTAAACGATATTTTTTCAACTCGTAAAGCTTTGAGACAGGCCAGATCGACCAGTGAATATTCATTTTCAATTAAATTCTATTAATACTTGTAGTTTTGGCCCTAGTGTTGTGTGCCCCCCCCCCCCCACAGATGGGTAGACAGACAGACGGACCTTTTGAAAAGAAAGAAAAAGATTCGGTATTAGGGGGTCTCAAAACATGCATTTCGTTGAAATCCAAAACTCATTTTCAATTTTTTTCCAAAGAGGCTTCGTAGTGTATATTCTATATTAAATACAAATCATATGTCGTTTACTCAGTGAAAATTGGACTTGTTCAGACATTAGTATTGAAATTTTGACTTATTTCGGTGCTGCTACGTGGTGGCGACAAATTGAACTAGTGTCGGTACAAGTAATTTCTCTTTGCCGCAAACATAGCGTTACAATTCAAGATGGAGCCAAGCAGTTCTATGCGTTACATGTAGGTAGCACCACCGAGTTCTATCACTGCTTGTGCCTGCAGGATAGAAGCCGGCGGGCCAAGCTGACGCGCGTCTCTCCTGTTGCCGTGACAACGACCCTCAACCAATAAGAAAAGAGTAGTTTCGTTTTGTCCAGCTCTGAAGTTGGTTTGTCACGGAGGCTCTCTTGTTTTAATTTTCTTCTCCGCGGAGGTTCTCGCGCTTCGGGCCTACTGTGAAGGCGTGCGCAGGGCGTGTTGCCGTCGCCGTCGTAGACAGTGGATGCTCGCGATGTGTGACAGTCGCAGTACTACAGTGGACACATTAATTGGAAAAACTGTTTTCACGGAGAAGTGATCCTAAAAGAAGAGAAATGTGAAATCTAATTATTTTATTCGAAATGCCGCTAATAACAGTTTACCAGTAAAGCAATGGTCATTGACTTCCAATTTCACGATATGATTCCGTGCCTGGACGTCGCCGAGTGTTGGGCCACTGCGCGAAGGCTCCAAAGGCGAAGGCCGGGGATCGTTGGACAGCGACTTGATGGGAAACGGGGGGTGGGGGGAAGGGTTGGGCAACTTGCACGAGTTGATGAGGGAAGGTTGGGGAAATGCTGGGAGGGCCAGTGATGGCGAAGGCGCGGCTGCGGGTCGGTGCAAGAGGACCATGGGGTTACGGAGAGGAGGACTGGTAAGGCGGGTTGAGAAACGATGTCCAAGGAATGAATACTAAATCATTGTGCCAATTGAGAAGGTTTGTAAATAATATTGTATTATTAAAAAACATTTTTCGTAAGGTTTCGGAGTTTTCCTAAAATGGTGCATTAATGACTGCTATGCTGAACACTTTTAAAGCCAAAGAAACTTTCAAGTAATATTTGCTAGGGTATATATGTATGTATTGTAATAATCATAAGACTGCTCGGGGGAGGGCGCCAGGTTCAGCTCCTGAAATATAACTGGATGGAAGAGTTGGGAGGTCAATGAATCAGCACAGAGTCATTTGTGAAAAATAATAATTTATTCCTGGCACCAAAAGCTGCCAGGGAACTTATATGTCGCAATGGGCGACGCAATTTTCAATTAAATTTACTTTGTGGACTGATTGTCCTAATTACTAGTTGCTAATTCTTTTACAGTTAACACATCATGCATACTTTTTGATGAAGCGTGCTATTCATCACTTGAAGTTTGCAGGGCCTGAGCGCGGCCACTTATAATTTCTCGTCGTTACGGTCGTTCGGCGAGACGGATTCGTCTCATAGTTCTTTCACCAGTGGTTGTGCTGTCCTCACGGGCAGGCCGGGGTGGCGGCCACGGGCGGAGGCGTAGGCCGTCCCAAGTGCGGGCCGGGGTGGCGGCCTCGGGCGGAGGCGTCGGCTGTACCAGGTCGTTGAACTTCAGCGGCGCGTCTCTCTGCAGGTCGCCAAATCGAACAGGCTCAGCGGGTTGAATGGCCACGGGCGTTGATGTAACGCGGTGAGCAGTCACTGGGCTCGGCGCGTGAGGCGGCAGAGGCTACTGGGCCGATGCGGAAACAGCGCGGGATCAAGTAGTCTTCCGCCCGAATTTTCTCCGCGACAAGTCCGCAGTCTTGTCCTAATTATTCCGATTCTGGGAAAGTCTTTCCCAAACTCGCGTCCCGATCGTAAGTAACTGAGGTAGTTGAAGTGACTGACGTGACCGAAGTCTCTCAGAAGTAAGTGAAGTAAGCTTGAGAAGTCCTCTCAAGTGCTCTAGTGCTCAAGTCCCCCCGTGCTCTCGTCTCCCAGTCTAGTCTCTCAAAAAATACTTAAGTGCCTTAGTTCTAAAAATCTTTAAGTGTCTGTCTTTGATTTCTACTGTGCATCACGTTTTATGAGAAATTCCCTTTCCCCTTCCCCAAAATGTTCCTAGCTCTGGGTTATCCCTTCCCCCCTGGTGAAGCTTCCCATTGGCTAAGGGTGGCTGCGTCGCAGAATTTTGATTAGCCAATCATGTGGCAACTTTCCCGTATTTTTCCGTCGATGTTCTCAGTCTAATACTGGATTCTTTCTCTCGCTCGCTCCTCCCTTTGTTAGTTGTTCCAGAAGCTGCTCGCAGCTGTCCGGACACGTGAGCTTGTAAAAGCGCATTTCACGGACCATCTCGTCCGGCATGTGCTAAACGACAGCCTACTGTATTTATTTGTACGCAGCCCTTTCGAGGATTCTGGTGTCTTCCCGGGCGCGTGTCACTTTCGTCAGGCTTTGTTCGGAAGGGGATGGCTGAGGCCGAGAAAGGGGTTTCGATTATGACGCGTCGTAAATGTGTCTTCCGCGCCTAATGGACACCCGGCCCAACCCATCGGGGCCCGGCGTTCCCTGGTCGCGCGGCGGGAGAACGGACGCGGGGGCGTTCTTTTGTCCCAGGAGAAGGCCGGCGAAGGGGCAGCAAGTATTTTTATGGGGGGCTAATAAACATTCCGCCTCTGAAGACAGGGGGGGGCTGGGTGCGTTCGGGGCTGGCCCGATGCGCGGTCGGGGGGTGGGCGGCATGACGAAAGAACCTTCGCTGCAAGAGCCTCCCCTCTTGGCCTACTTCTGTGCCGCAGCGCGAGCTATTCCCAGCTGCAGGAATTATTGATTTGTTATTGGCGACGTCATAATAAAATTATATTTAATTAATCGGTGACGCCACATTAGCATCCCCCTCCCACTAGATTGATAATTCGAGTTTCTTTGTTAATTTCTAATAAAGGGCGAGAATTCTCAATCGTCGAAAAAAAATAACAGTGGTGTCACCTAAGATAAAGAACTGCTTAATTTAATTTTTAATTGGAGGCTTAAGATACTGCGCCTCTCTGTCTACATTACTAATTTTCTATGATTAAAAATCCTTACTTTTACGATGCTTACTTCTAATCGTGACAACTAGTGTCGTATGGGTCGCAGGTTCTGGCGAATTGTGGGCAGAGTTCTTTGAAACGTGACATTTTACTTTATTCTTTGAAACAAAAATCGTAAATTAAAAAAAATCTTCAACCTGTCATAACCCCGTTCCCGTCATAATCCCGTCATAATCCCCGAAAAAGTCTTCAACCCGTCATAACTAAATTCAATCAATTCTCCGTTGTCCGGATGGGTAGTTTTCTGCCTGTGTAAGTTAACAAATCTAGTGCCGTGAATATTTTGTTTTAATCAAGTTTCCTAACATCTCATCTACATTTTTCGGCGCCTCGTTCTCAGGTACTGTAGCTTTGTTAATGTGCCTCTCTTCTAGGCAAATTCTGACTCCCGTCTTTCTTTTACAACAATAGGATTTAATTACACCGTAACACTTCTCTCTCTTATTCCCTCATTAATCTTTCCCCCCAGTAGTTTCATTAACTCGTTCCCTCATTAATTATTCCCCCAGTAGTCTCATTGACTTGTCCCTGTAGGGAAAATACAACAAAGCCAAAAATACAACAAAACAACAACAAAAACGTCCTCTGGATCGGTTGTCTGCTCTGAAAGGTGGTTTTTGTGGTTTACATGTAATTTACACGTGCGATTTACGGATTTTTTGATTTGCGGGTACTGTACATGGATGCTCAACATTATCAAAATTTTATCAAAAATGTCTCCAACTTTTTTTTATTTCACTTTTTCCTCGAATAGCATAGAGGACGCGTAAGACCTTGTACAATATTTCGAAAATATTAGTAGTCTTCGCGTAATTTTGCATGAAATACAGGCATTTTAAAGCAAATATTTTGTCAAAAACGGTTTCAAATTTTTCTTTAAATTTGTCCCTTGCATGTAGCAAAGGATAAAAAACTGATTAAATAATCAAAAAGACTGCTGCCGGTCCCATTTTCGGCGAAGCCTGAATTTTTGAAAACTACAAAAAAAATCGAAGGTAAAAGATATAATGTTGATGGTAGACATTTTTCCTTATTGAAATATATTGTAAAATTATATATTTAAATAAGATAGTGTACATTTTTTTAAAAAAAGGATAGTACTTCCATCATTTTCGGTTGAAGTAAATCGAATTTATAAAAGCATTCAAAAACTTCTTCCAACTTTTTCTTTAAATTTTTCCTCGAATAAAGACGCATAAGCATGGCGCATGTTTTATTTTCATTGAAGTTTAAGAATTTTTGAAAATTACACAAGTTCGGAATAATATGAGAAAGTATTTGCTATTGTAGCACCACTAGTTTATTGAATTACATGCAACTTAAATGGGATATCTTTAATGTGACTAATAATCTGAAGGTAATAGGTCAATAGCAGAGTTCACAAGTGTCATCTAACTACATACTTCCTTCCTCCCTTTCTGTGACGTTCATAAACAAGATATTAACTTTGTTCGCAATGCGAATTATCAAATGACCAATCTTATCTGTTCTCAATAAACAGCTTTACGAGAAACAGTCCAACGCCTTATTAAAAGTCATCGCCTTATTAAAAGATCATAGCAATTTCCTAGCGACCTCATTCACCCTGACTATCTTCACCAAACAATCTTGACGTCACAATTTCTCTTTATAGAAACGGGATTGTCGCAAAAGGGGATTATTCCCCAGGATCTTTGGGCCTGCAGTAATAAGCATGAAAATAAATTATAAAATATGTTGTTTCTTGGTCTTTTTGCATTCATGGTATTCTTAGAATATACTAGACCTGTTAGGTATCCTGGAGGTCAGGTCAGTGTTGAAGTTAACGGCCGACAGGGGCCTGACAGACTTAGAGTGCATCCATATACTCACACCCGGAGAGTACTACAATGATCGTAGGACTGGGCAAAACTGATGCCACCCAAAATTGCACATTGTTACGTATTGGAGTAACATTAAAGGGTCTTGTAAATAAGTAGCATAAAAGGGAACGTCTTGCGACATCGCGAACTCCCGTTCAAAGATGTTCAGAATGCTCAGAATGATCTTCAAACCCATCGCGAACAGTTGTGGTCCGATGACATCAGGCATTGTCATCCTAAAAGCGCCATCGTTGTTTGGGAACAGGAACTCCATGAATGGCTGCAAAACGTCTGAGAGTATCTGGTCGGTTCAGTTGGTCCAGAGGACCTCGTACATCCCATATAAAAAAACAGCTCATGCACAGTGCAACTTGCCTTGTTGACAATTGTGTGCATGGCTTCGTGAAGTCTGTGCCACACTCGAACCACACCATAAGTTCCTACCCTCTGAAATCGGGACTCATCTGACCAAGCTGCGGTTTTGGAGGCCTCTAGGGTCCAATCAGTAAGGTCACGAGCCCACGAGAGGCGCTGCAGACGCTGTCGCGCTGTTAGCAAAGTCACCTGTTCGGTTCTCTGCTGCCATAGCCCATTGAAGCGAAATTTCGCCGCACTGTTCTAACAGACACATTTGTCGTGTTCCACATTGATTTATACGGTTATTTTACGCAGTGATGCTTACCTGTTAGCACTGACATCTCTACGCAAACGCCGTTGCTCTCGGTAATTACGTGAAGGCCGTCGGTCACTGCGTTGTCGATGGTGAGAGGTTGTGACTGAAATTAGGTATTCTCGTCATACTTTTGACTCTGAGGATCTCGGAATATTGAATTCCCTAACAATTTCCGCAATGGAATGACACGTACGTCTAGCTTCAACTACCATACCGCGGTCAGCGTCTATTAATTCCTGCGGCCATAATCACGCCAGAAACCTTTTCACATGGATCACTTGAGTACTAATGAAATCTTTATCAGTGCACCTTTTCTACCTCTTGTACGCGATGCTAATGCAACCTGTATATTTACATATTGCCATGACTTTTGTCACCTCAATGTATACAAAACGTTTTTTACACCTGAAACATCCTGTTATATTTTTTAATTAAAACGAAACAGGAAAGGTCTACTAAGTGTGTTGTGTATTTAACTCAATTCATTAAAATTTGAAATATCTTCTTTATTAACACACTAATTAAGTACGTATATATTTTTTCATTTTATAGGCATGAGGAAATCTTTCATCCAGCCTTACACTTTGCGCGCTTTTAAGCAACGGAAAACGATACGACAGAATCTCTGAGAACCATTTTCTTGGAAGCCCTCTTTTCTTGTGTTTCAGTTATTGTCTCTACTAGTCGTTTCTTTCTAATATTGTAGTTCACCTTATCAATGAGTGATTATCTGCGCCAACATCCTCATGCATCTTACGTCTCACCACTCGTGCCCACCAGTTTAGTTATCCCTGTTGGATGTGAGTTTCCAACACACATACTGACACACTTGGTATACACTGCACTAGCGGGCAGTGATAAATCATACAACATTAACAATACATATATACAACATACGACAAAACAAAAAAAATGTTGTCATTTTTGACACTACACACTATGTAATGTACTCACGAACTACACAACGCTTAACAAAATAAGTTACTCAGATGGTGATAAAAAGTTAAAAAGGTAGTACATTTTCACACTACTTCGCGCGTCTGACTATTTCAAATTCCACATCTCTGAGCCTGGGAATATTCTTTAAGAACTCCCGCGTTGATCTTGGTCTGACCTGCTGAGTTTGGGTCGTTCACTTAACCGCTACGGAACTCATTACTCTGTCTTACGAAAGATTCTAAACTGCGACCCAGCAGTAACCCCCAGAGTACATTGACCTTAAGAATTTAATTAGGGATAAGTGACATCCCAAATTAAGATGAAAGTGTATCAAAAATAAAATATCTTTACATTTTTCTAATATAAATATTGTCAGGGGCGGATCCAGAGACGAATTTTGAGAGGGGAAATACACAATGTTTTCGTCAAAAATGTCATATAACAGATTTTATCAAATTTTGCAGGCTACACTACTCACTGCTTTTTGAATTGATACTCATTCTGCGATACTATTTTCTTCGATTCAATGATAATACGAAAATATTTTTGCTTGAAAGTCTCGCGACAAGTTAAAATTAATAGTTACTGAAAAAATTTAGGAAGGGGAAATTTCCCTCATTTCCTTCTCCGTGAATCCTCGACTTGTATTGTGCTTTCAAACTTTAAGGGAAGCAGCGTTTCAAATGTATCCATGAACGCAACGCCCATGTTATATTCGCAGGACGAAGGCATGAAGGGCAACAGCAAAAAGGTGATAAGCCCGGCATAGCCGAGGACTGACGAGTTGGGAGACGGAAGTTCGAGCCGTGAAATAACAAAATACAAGGTATACCGCCACCACCAGCACTAATGCTAACGTTAGTACATTTGCCGATGCAATCCATACACTAGGTGTTCCATCAAAGTGCGTCAGAAAACAGGGAAGATTGTGGAAACTCCAGTCAGAGTTAGTGCTAGTTCACCATTGTATGCTTCGATTTATTTATAACGGCTGTTACAGTGTCATCTAATCGGAAGGTTGAACGTCACGGTAATGACGTCACTGTTCGGTAGTGACGTTCAAACTCCCTATTGGATGACACCGTAGGCACCTATGTCTTTTCGCCTTTATTCGCACTCCGACGTGCTGGTATCCGGATCCCCAAGGAACACAGTTTGCCCTCTCGGTTCCTCACCATTAAATTCCTAGGTCAGCCAGCACAGTGCTCCAAGCTATCCAGGCTAGTAGCGAGGTCCAAACAATGCGCTACTCACGTGCGCCGGGAACAAGTCCCTCCACTTTGTTCAGAGTGTCGGGCCACTGTCACGACGAAGACGATGCCCCATCAGGGGACCACCCGAAATAAGGTCCGGGCCCCCTTTCCATCTGTTCACTCTCTCCATCTTGGGACTAACGACGTGAGTATCGCCAGACACCTAGGCCAGGGGGTCAGATTCTCCGATTGGACTTCTTAATGTGGGATCCGGTGCTTTCATACGAACGTCCTTGGCCCAATCCAGAGTAAGGATAGGTCGAGGTGTCATTGACCCAACTAGTGGGTTACCGGTCCGGCCTGGCCACACGAAGTTCAGAATGTGCCTACTCACTACCTCCACCTTGAAGCTAACAATACGAGTTGCATTGTGAAACTTAGGGTCCTTGTGGTCGTCTACAACTCTCCACCAGAGATCGTGACCAGCGGGGCGTCAAAAAAGAGGCCGGCATCCAGCTGCTTTGAATATTCTCTTAGGGGGATCGCTAAGGATCGAGACCTATGCATTACTTCTATTAATTTTGTGGAGCAAAAACTTCATTGCACCAGCCGAGTTACCAGGTCTCACAGGTGCCAATTACAATGCCATAACTGCCCTACCCATTCCATACCAAAGGGAATTGTAACTTGGAGGTAGATAAAAACCATTCCAAAGGGAATTGTAACTTGGAGGTAGATAAAAACAAGATTCCAATGGAAGAAGGAGAAGGAAAGATACATCTGGTACTACTAAGTGAAAGCAATATGAAGCTTGAAAAGAGGAGGATACTTTGGTTAAGGCGTTGATGAGACATGATGAAATCGAGAGGGTTACAAGATCATTTCGAATTAGGAAGGGGTAAGATAAATGGGTAGGGGAGGGGTGGAAGAAGGGAAAAGCAAATGGACCCCTTTTCCCTGGAGGAAACCAGTATAACCTGTACCCTCTGGCAAGATATTATTTAATGTTTTCTCCCGCGTCTTGGCCTTGTTCTTTAAGCAGGGTTCTTGGTTTGTTCCGACTATCATGCATCTCTCTCTCTCTCTCTCTCTCTCTCTCTCTCTCTCTCTCACCCTCCCTCCCTCTATCTCGCTCCCTCTCTCTCTCCCTCCCTCTCTCTCTTCCTCCTTCTCTCTCCCTCCCTCGCTCTCTCCCTCCCTCTCTCTCCCTCTTTCTCCCTCCCTCTCTCTCCCCCCCTCTCTCTCTCTCTCGTCGCTTGACGTCTTTGGCAGATATAAATCGTTGTGTGTATTCAGAGCAATATAACATTAAAACACTATGGGAACTATATTCTTTACCAATAATAAAACTATATTAATATTATTCTGTCTGATGAGTTAGGGAACAACCTCTATATTAAAAGCAAGCTTGAAAAACCTTATGTAATTAGGCGAAAAACATATTTTGACAATGTGCTTAGAAGTAGAAGTGTTCGAGATAATGGAGTTGAAACCATGAGAATACATGCTAAGACGACGGATGCACTCACGCACGGACACACACACCCACACGCACCACACAGATGGGCTGACTTACAGACGGATGCATTGACGGGCAGACAAACGAGCAGCCTAATGGACTGACTGTCGAACTTGACTGACTAACGGACTTGCTGTCTCAAGGTCCCACAAGAAGGAGGAAGTTCTTTTCAACTCTATTTATGCCCGGAACTCAGTAAATTATCACGCACGCTTTCTCCTTCGAGAGTCTCTTTTAGACACCTGGAATGGCAGTTTTCAGAGCATAAAACCCGTGTTCTTCTCTCCACCCGATGCTGCTTCTCGTGCGGGCGCCTCTGTCCCTCCTTGGGCGGGCGGCGCACGCGGCGCGCGTTTAAATTTTCCGAGCGATCGTCCCAAAGGGGTCGGGTCAGCCGCCCTCCCCCACCCCACCCCACCCCACCCCACCCGTTCGCGCGCCGCTCCTCGCAACAGGCGCCGATAAGGCAGCCGCTGGGGGTCCGATAGCCCCCGACCCCGCGCGCGGGGGAGGCGGCTGCGCCCGGTGGCGCGCCCGGGATGCGCCTTGCGTCAGCCGCTGCCAGCGGGCGGGCGGAGCGGGAGGGCGGAGCGGGAGGGCGGAGCAAAAGAGCGGAGCGGGAGGACAGAGCGGGAGGGCAGAGCGGGAGGGCAGAGCGGGAGGGCAGAGCGGGAGGGCAGAGCGGGAGGGCAGAGCGGGAGGGCAGAGCGGGATGGCAGAGCGGGAGGGCGGAGCGGGAGGGCGGAGCGGGAGAGGGAGCATGAGGGGGGAGCGGGAGCGCAGAGCGGGAGGGCACAGCGGGAGGGCAGGGCGGTAGGGCGGAGCGGGAGGGCAGAGCGGGAGGGCAGAGCCGGAGGGCAGAGCGGGAGGGCAGAGCGGGAGGGCAGAGCGGGATGGCAGAGCGGGGGGGCAGAGCGGGAGGGCAGAGCGGGAGGGCAGAGCGGGAGGGCAGAGCGGGAGGGCAGAGCGGGAGGGCAGAGCGGGAGGGCAGAGCGGGAGGGCAGAGCGGGAGGGCAGAGCGGGAGGGCAGAGCGGGAGGGCAGAGCGGGATGGCAGAGCCGGAGGGCAGAGCGGGAGGGCAGAGCGGGAGGGCAGAGCGGGAGGGCAGAGCGGGGGGGGCAGAGCGGGAGCGCAGAGCGGGAGGGCAGAGCGGGAGGGCAGTGCGGGAGGGCAGAGCGGGAGGGAAGAGCGGGAGGGCAGAGCGGGAGGGCAGAGCGGGAGGGCAGAGCGGGAGGGCAGAGCGGGAGGGCAGAGCCGGAGGGCAGAGCGGGAGGGCAGAGCGGGATGGCAGAGCGGGAGGGCGGAGCGGCAGGGCGGAGCGGGAGAGGGAGCGGGAGGGGGGAGCGGGAGCGCAGAGCGGGAGGGCACAGCGGGAGGGCAGGGCGGTAGGGCGGAGCGGGAGGGCAGAGCGGGAGGGCAGAGCCGGAGGGCAGAGCGGGAGGGCAGAGCGGGAGGGCAGAGCGGGATGGCAGAGCGAGGGGGGCAGAGCGGGAGGGCAGAGCGGGAGGGCAGAGCGGGAGGGCAGAGCCGGAGGGCAGAGCGGGAGGGCAGAGCGGGAGGGCAAAGCGGGAGGGCAGGGCGGGAGGGCGGAGCAAGAGAGCAGAGCGGGAGCGCAGAGCGGAAGGGCGGAGCGGGAGGGCGCGGGAAGAGAAAGCCGATGGTTGGACGGCTAGAGCTACGGAATAAAGTGAGGGTGGTACATATGGACCCTGCTTGGGCTACTACCCCACACTTCTTGTTTTACCAGGGGCCACAAATCCCCGTGGTGGGCAACCTATATCTTTGTCTTTAGCCGCACCCCCCGCCGATGCACAAGTACGCGAAGGACTGGGTCCGCGTAAGCCTTATAAGTGGGATTCAGATCATTCGGAAGAACGTTCTTAGCAACAGCAAGCCCCAGTACTTCTCTGCGGCTATGCACGACTTATTGGAGAAAAACGAAATTAAAATGTATATGCTCGACCTTTTTATAATTCATGAAAATGTTATCGTGACTTCGAAATATTCTGATTCTCCTACAATTATAATAATTGTGAAATTTCATCTTTTATGTGAAGCCTAAAATCTTTATTTATTCTGCACGTCTGTTTCAATCTGAGTACAACTGTTGGCAAACCACGATGTAGGTTGTTGTTCCATGGTATCTGTATGTGACGGACAATCGTGCCTTCACCGACACCCGCTGCAATTAAGGCAAATTTCGCATTTCCGGTATCAGGTGGTATCCGGTATCTGAATAGCAACAAAATTTCTTTTCAGGTACTACTGAGCAACAAAAGCGATACATTCCCAAGTAATTATTTTTTATCTCTGTAATTTCCTTGTTATCTGGTAATTGCGGTGCTAACATGATGTCCAGTTTGCCGATTGTTTATAGCAAGGTCAAATGAGCGTTTTTTTTTGCGTAACAAATTAGCAACAAAAAAGCAAAACATTTTGAGTTTAATTCCAATTATTTTAAAACTTTGCTGTGCTAATTTTACGGACCTCGTGAGGAGGATGTCCGGGAATTCCAAATCCGACGCGGCACTGTAACTGTGGTTCGCAAATAGACAACTTTGCGAATGCCCTTACCAAGTTCACTAATACTGATTGGCTCGCTTGCTCGCTGCTCCTTTTCGCTTTATACTTCCCGTTCCATCTCCGCTCTCGCTGCCACTGATCATTCTTGCGCCACTAAGTCACCTCAGTTTACGGAACTTGTTCGAAGTATGACCGGGTAAAAATCGGTATTATTTTGAAACACACAATTCTTCAAGATAAATTCAGTTCTATACTTCGGTTATAGAGGATACGAGAACGTCTGCCCCAATTATAGCACCAGTGGTGTGATAAATAAAATAAACTAGTGATGTTCCAGACCATCTCGAACTAGTTCGTTTTCATATTACTTTGCTCTGGGCTGTATTTTCGGTTTTAGTCCACTCTCTTCCCAGCTGCCATCCATTGCCACCTAAAGATAATTTTTTCATATTTGTTTCAAATTTTAGTTTCCCTAATGATAGAACCGAAACATGACTTTCAGAATACTATAGAAATGTAAAACCTCATGGGCATTTTCTTTGAAAAAATTTTAAGAAACGAATGTTTGAGTGTTTCTGAAAATGCAGAACTGCGAGCTCAATTTCTCAGTATACTTTTGAGTTTTCAAGGAACTTTATGAGTAGAGACTGGATTTTTATGTAATTACATATTTTTTCTTTCTACTTACCAATCTAAAAAAATGAATCTGGGCGAATTCTTACCGTCCTCACACATCAAATTTTTTCGTTACATATTTTTACATATTTAGTACTATGTTACATATTTTGCTATTTTCACACTTCTTTTTATTTGATCAATTTTCTTCAATTGTATGACTCAAATTTATGAAAAGAAGTATTAAAAAAACACTCTTATTTCCTATTATCCGCGCTCGTTTTCTTGAGCTCGCATTTCGCTAGATGTGAGAGGAATGGGGGCTTGGCTATTTCGACGGCAAGACGATTAGTTCTGTCGTCTTCTAAGACAACTTGTAGTTTGTTTTCATTTGCAAAATGGCTTCTATTACACTGGAACAAACGTTTCTGATGATTAGATTTTTGTCAACAAGGCTCATCCCTAACATTTATTATAAATTCAATTAATGGTAGTAAAGGAGTGAGAGAAGGTATGCCGGGTCTCATGAAAGCATGCGCGCATAATATATCGTTACTGCGTGCTGTCTACTCCAGGTTCGCAACTTGACACGGTAGGATAATAATAATAGTAATAATAATAATAATTATATTAATAATTATAATATTAATAATAATAATTAATAATAATTAATAATAATAATATATTTATTTTGCCCACAATTGGCGTCTTTGCCAGGTCGTAGCCAATTAATTACACTATACAAATGAAAATGAAGTGACATTAAATATTTCATAATAAATACAATGAAAACGAACACTGAAGTAATAGTAAATATAATGTATTACATAGAACTGTGTATACCCCAGCATAGCAAGAAAGCCTCCATTTCACGCGTACACATGTGAAACTCAGACTCTCTGTGCACACACCCAAACACGCACACCCCACGCACAAGTACGTACACACACGCGCGCGCGCACGCACACACACACACACACATACATATACATATATATATATATATATACATACATATATATTCATATACATGTATATATGTACACCCCAAAATACACTTACAGCTAATTAATTCCATCTTATTATATTCTATCGTATTCAATTGTATCTAATTCTAATCTTAAATTTTATGTAATTTACTCTATTCACTTCTGCTACGTCTTGCTGCGCTGCACTCCACTGCAACGCCCAGCCCCACACTCCAATATATTTTATTTTATTTTTAACATTGGTAATGTCGCATATCACACTGAATTTTCCTGGAACTGTCCTTCACTTCACTAAAAATAGCTAATAATTTGAAGAAAATAAAAATAAAAAATAAAAAATACTATTTGAGACTTCTTATGCAATATTTAAAACACTTTACATCCTTGGGAAAGGGCTCCATGACTGTTGCGGGTATTTCGTTCCAATCCCTAATTGTGCGATTTACAAATGAATATTTACCGGTATCAGTTCACTGCCGTAGAGATTTTATTTTCCATTTATGATCTTTTCTCCCTATACGTGCAGGACTGTCTAGTCTTCCACTTATTCTCTCCCACGCTGGAGATTTATTATACGCTTTAAACATACAACATAATCTTGCATTCTTCCTGCGGGTACTTAATGATTCGATATGTGTTTATGTGTCACGTTCCCTTGCAAACCCTATATTTATTAATTTCACTGCCCTTTTTTGGATCTTTTCTAATTCTTTTATTTGACCTATTCTGTACGGATCCCAACAAGCTGACGAGTATTCAAGAGTGGGCCTAACTAAAGATGTGTAAGCCAATTTTCTACGTTTCTTTCCATGTTACCTTTTTTTAAAATTATCTTGACAAAATGAAATGACTTCCAAGCTTT
Source organism: Gryllus longicercus (assembly GCA_038098605.1). Lineage (NCBI taxonomy): Eukaryota > Metazoa > Arthropoda > Insecta > Orthoptera > Gryllidae > Gryllus > Gryllus longicercus. Next base: position 1,250,425 of record JAZDUA010000231.1, read on the forward strand.
TCTTACTACATAATTTATATGTTCTTCCCATCCTAAGTCGCTACGCTAAGGATGTTCTCAGTCCTGCTCGTCTGCATCAGTTCTCTCAGTGGCGGGAAGTGCGAGTCGGTGACTGAGATCAGTCCCACCTTCAGGTGTGAAAAGTTTCACTGACACCGCGTCTCATAAACTTTAACCTTAATTTCCGAGGAACTTTGCTGCACGCTTCAGTGATTGTTTGCTGGTCGTAGATCTCGTCAGTTTGTAGGATGGTTTATATTGCGTCTAGTCATTCTGCTACCGTACTGAATAGTGGTAGATGAATAATAATAATAATAATAATAATAATAATAATAATAATAAGTCTCCCAAAGTCCAGCCCTACGTCCGAGCAATTGAGAACTTAGCCACGTGGGAGACGGGCAACGTCAAAAAATTTGGCGGCAAACAGGGCGATGGCACACCCATATAGATATGGAGACACGAAATATGCGTCGTAAGGCCTCGGAAAAGCAGCCGCTGCCTGGGGAGCGCCGGGGCACCTTCGGAGCCACCGCTGGAGGTGACAGCATGCGAGCCGGTGGTGATCAGGAGCTGAACAGGCGGGCCCTGATCGGGGATAACCCCGAATATACTACAGCCGAACATAGCAGCACCCATCCATCTCCACTTACAGCTGCACCTGCCGCAAGTGCTTCCCAGAGAAGCAATCTATTGCTTCCAGAGACCACTGCCGCAGGCAGGCAACGCAGAAGGATGAAGTGGACTACAGAAATAAATACCTTCATCATGCGTGAATACTACACCATTACCAAAATGGAGACTGACACTACGGCCTACCGACAAAAGTTACATCAAAGATTTCTTCACCGTTTCCCTGATTCTGAAGTTAGTGAGCAAAGAATAGCGGACCAGCGTCGAGCAATTGTTCAGAAAAATCTCCTCTCTGCACCAGTTTTGGAAGCAATCAAGGAAGAAGTGAGAAAAATGCTTAATTCCTCAGAACCTAGTAATCTGAGGGAAGTGGAGATATCAGCTGTGCAAACTCAGGATGACAATGGGACAAGCATGTCAAAAAGTATGGATGATAAGAGTTGTGAAGAGGTGCAAATTCGCAATGAATTTGCAGTCGCACTTGCAGAATTTGAGGGAACTGACCCACTGAACCGCTATCTCATTCCCAGACAAAATTGCTCGAAGAAATTAGCAAGAGAAATCAGCGTCTTGAATGAGAAAGTACTGCCACAACATCTACAACAAAGACCATCTTTCGAAGAAGTACACACAGCAATTTATTGTGCTGCGGTTGTGGCTTCAAGATGTAACGGTTCCAAGCTTTTCAGCCGCGTAGCAACTGCCCACAATGATCGAAGTGAAAAAAGAATGCCACCTTGGGAAAGACGGCTGGTGAATCGTATAGAAAGCACTAGGAGAGATATTGGGAGACTCACGCAATTTAGAAAAGGAAATACCTCAGAAAAACTGAGAAGAAAGGTGAATAACATCCTTATCAATACAAAAATACATACGAAGCACGAGCCCTTGAATTCAACAATAACAGAACATCTTGACACCCTACGACAAAAGCTTTTGGCGTTAACAAAACGCCTTCGACGCTACAGGAATTGCACTACGAGGAAGCAACAGAATTCTCTTTTTAACAGAAACCAGAAAGCATTCTACAGGAATATGTCGAAGGGTAAAGGGCTTGTAAATGATATGAAAGAGTCAAAGCTTCCCTCAAAGGCACAAATAGAGGACTTTTGGAAGCCTATCTGGTCATCTGCTGTGTCCCACAACCCAGATAGGACGTGGATTGAAATGGAATATGACAGACACCGAGATATTCCTCTAATGGGTGAACCAATCATCACCGTAGAAATTGTCCAAGCAGCGTTGAACAAAGCACATAACTGGAAGGCACCAGGCAGTGATGGCCTGCACAATTATTGGCTGGAAAAATTTACAAGCACTCACCATCATATAGCTAATATAATTCAATATTTTCTTCACAATCCAGAAAATATACCTTACTTCCTCACTGAAGGTAGAACATTCATGTTACCAAAGGGGGGTGACACTAAAGACCCCTCGATGTACAGGCCTATAACCTGCCTTCAAACTTTCTACAAACTCATAACATCTTGGGTTTCACAAATGATGATGACACACATTGAGGAACAGAACATCTTAGCAAATGAACAGAAAGGATGTAGACCTGGATCTCAGGGATGCAAGGAGCAACTCATTATAGACTCTGTAATTATGGGGCAAGTGCTTGCAAAACAAAGAAACTTGTACGCATGCTATATAGATTACGCTAAAGCATTCGACACCGTGCCCCATTCTTGGCTCCTTCAATGTTTGGATGTATACAAGGTCCACCCGTTTATCCAAAACTTCCTGAAAACCGCGATGAGTCGATGGAATACAAAACTGTATCTCTCTAATGGAAAACAAACCGTCCACACAGATACTATACACATCCGCCGAGGGATTTTCCAGGGTGACTCTTTAAGCCCTTTATTGTTCTGCTTAGCCTTGAATCCCCTGTCTACTCTACTTAATTCATCTAATTATGGAATCGCTCTTAAAAAGGGGAACTCAACTCTTCTCCGGGTCTCACATCTTCTTTACATGGATGACCTGAAGCTCTATGCAGACACTGAGAGTCATATGCGGCAACTAATAAACGTGACGGAGAAGTTCACTGACGACATCAAGATGAAATTCGGTTTGGATAAGTGCAGGAGAGTGAATATCATTCGGGGTCATATGCAAGTTATAAATTTGGAAACTGATAATGAACCAATGATTACCTTCATGGAACCCCATGAAACTTACAAATACTTGGGTTTCCAACAGTCACTCCGAATCAAACACACTGTTACTAAGAACATACTAACAACTGAAGTGTGTAAACGATTGCATGGACTCTTAAAAACTCAACTCTATTCTAGAAACCTTGTGCAGGCCATCAATTCATTTGTTATTCCAGTGCTCACATACTCCTCTGGCGTTATTAAATGGAGCAATACCGACCTCGACAACCTCCAGAGGACAATTCGAACCGCTATGACTCAACACCGAAAACATCATCCCCATTCAAGTACTGAGCGTTTTACCCTTCCAAGGTCGCAAGGAGGGCGAGGTGTTGTAGATCTCATAAAGCTACACAGCTCTCAAATTGCTTCACTCAGAAGATACTTCTTGGAACATTGTGGGAGAGTTCAGCAAGCAGTGAGCGCAGTTGATAATAACTATAGTCCTCTGAACTTGAAAAAGCTTGATCCGCCTGTTCAACCAATCATTGAAACGGAAGAGAAGATAGCCTTATGGAAAGCGAAGGCACTGCATGGAAGGTACCCTCACGAGCTGAGTAAACCAGAAGTCGACATCTCTGCGTCGCACGCATGGCTCCAGCACGGGGATCTCTTTCCGGAGACAGAAGCCTTCATGATAGCTATCCAGGACCAAGTGGTACCAACACTGAACTACAGGAAACACATTCTGAGAGATTCTACCATTCATTCCGACTCGTGTAGAAGATGTGAGGCTGCAAGCGAAACTATCCAACACGTGACAAGTGGATGTAGCAGCCACGCACAGTTGGAATACAAAAAGAGGCATGATGAAGTGGCGAAGCAGGTACACCAATTATTGGCATTGAGAACGGGCTTACTCGCCACTTCCGTGCCGTATTATAAATATGTGCCTCAGAATGTGCTTGAAAGTAGTGAGCACACACTCTACTGGGATCGCTCCATTATCACTGACAGACATGTCGGCGGCAATAGACCCGATATAACGTACATTGATAGAAACCATCAGCAGGTTTTCCTTATCGATATATCAATACCCAATACCCACAACATATCGGGAAAATATCAAGAGAAGATCCAGAAGTATACCGATCTCGCCCATGAAGTCGCATCTCAGTGGAACTTCAGTAAAGTGACAACTGTGCCTATAATAATATCAGCTACAGGAGTGATCCCAAAAATGACACTTCGGGCACTGGAGTGTCTTCACTTGGATGCCAGGAATGTGTATAATATGCAAAAGTGTGTAATTTTCAATACATGCTGTATTGTCAGAAGCCATCTGAACCTTCAGTAAAGCAACCACACACCTGGTCATCATTCCTGTGTGTGGTTGACATACCGACCAGTAGATACTGTGACTAATGTATAATGATGATGATGATGATAATAATAATAATAATAATAATAATAATAATAATAATAATAATAATAATAATAATAATAATAATAATAATAATAATAATAATAATAATAATGCTTTATTTAATGGCGAGGCTCAGGCCATAGGGTCCGCTCTTCCGCCTAACCACTGAATTTACATACATATAGAGTAGTAACATTTTAAGCTGTACATTTACGTTTGGGAGTACAAATCTAGGGACAATCCCGGCATATGCCTTCAGCGATTGAGTAAACACAGAAAAACCTCAATCAGGATGGCGGCTTAGGGCCGAACATTAATAGAACTGAATATGTTGTACATAGTAGTTTAGGGAAGTTTAGTGAAAGAGAAAAGAAAAGACGTACAGGGGAAGGGGTCATAAAATAAAAATGGTAAAATTTGTGAAGGAGAGGGAAGAGAAAAGAAGCGAAGAAAAGGATGAAGAAGAAGTAAGCGAAAAAAGGAAGTTATTTGAGGAACGTTACAGAAAGCTACGTTTGGTTTACAGTGGCACTTTACATAAATATAAAATAATTTTAACACCAGAGAAGCACAATACACTATAAGCAAATAACAACAGTAATTTTGAACACAACACTTGCAGTATTAAGGAACAATATAAAAAGTACTAGTATCTTAACATCAAAGGTTTTCAACTGACGAGAAATTTGTATGGTGCATAGCATGCGTCAATTTGTACACTCTAAATTATTTTAAAACGTTTGTATTATTTTTAAAATTTATTTCAGATTTTTTTTATAAATGTAATTTCGTATTATGTAAATGTTCGTTTTATAATTAGTGTATTTTAATATTACATATTTTATCCTATTTTACATATTCCTACTCTTTCATTACATATTTATGTACATATTTTGACGTTTCATACTACATATTTTTCCGGTCTCTATTTATGAGAGATTATTTACAGCACGAGTACTCACAAACGCAATAATCTATACAGGTCACTGGTAATGTAAATATTAAGGACGTGAAATAAATGTCAAAAACAAACAAACAATTGTGTACGTTTTGAAAGAATCAAAAGAATATTACAATACGGCGTAGTATATGTCATCTTACACTGGACAATTAGTAACATCCCTACCAAAAGTTAGAAAAAAATTTGGAACCGTTTTCGAGTTATTCTTGTTTTTGATATTTTTTGTGATGCATATATTTCACGCAATATAACCCGAAAACTACTTAAATTTTCAAAGAAATATGCACGACGTCAAAGAAAGAACTAATTAGGGAGAATAAATATAATTTGAAGAAAAAATCTCTCTTCAAAACTGTAGTTGTGAGGTGATGCCGAGAAAAACTCAAACTTTTGTAACTTTCAAAAAATCAAAGTTAACAGTAAACATCGGACCTGCGCCATCTTGAGAAACATATTTCCATCTATTTTTACAACATATTTGAAGAAAAAATTTGGAGGCATTTTTTAGATAATATAAAAAATGTTCCTAGGGCGTCATTTAAAGTATCCACAAATTTTAAACGATATTTTTTCAACTCGTAAAGCTTTGAGACAGGCCAGATCGACCAGTGAATATTCATTTTCAATTAAATTCTATTAATACTTGTAGTTTTGGCCCTAGTGTTGTGTGCCCCCCCCCCCACCCACAGATGGGTAGACAGACAGACGGACCTTTTGAAAAGAAAGAAAAAGATTCGGTATTAAGGGGTCTCAAAACATGCATATCGTTGAAATCCAAAACTCATTTTCAATTTTTTTCCAAAGAGGCTTCGTAGTGTATATTCTATATTAAATACAAATCATATGTCGTTTACTCAGTGAAAATTGGACTTGTTCAGACATTAGTATTGAAATTTTGACTTATTTCGGTGCTGCTACGTGGTGGCGACAAATTGAACTAGTGTCGGTACAAGTAATTTCTCTTTGCCGCAAACATAGCGTTACAATTCAAGATGGAGCCAAGCAGTTCTATGCGTTACATGTAGGTAGCACCACCGAGTTCTATCACTGCTTGTGCCTGCAGGATAAAAGCCGGCGGGCCAAGCTGACGCGCGTTCTCCTGTTGCCGTGACAACGACCCTCAACCAATAAGAAAAGAGTAGTTTCGTTTTGTCCAGCTCTGAAGTTGGTTTGTCACGGAGGCTCTCTTGTTTTAATTTTCTTCTCCGCGGAGGTTCTCGCGCTTCGGGCCTACTGTGAAGGCGTGCGCAGGGCGTGTTGCCGTCGCCGTCGTAGACAGTGGATGCTCGCGATGTGTGGTTGCGATGCGATGTGTGATAGTCGCAGTACTACAGTGGACACATTAATTGGAAAAACTGTTTTCACGGAGAAGTGATCCTAAAAGAAGAGAAATGTGAAATCTAATTATTTTATTCGAAATGCCGCTAATAACAGTTTACCAGTAAAGCAATGGTCATTGACTTCCAATTTCACGATATGATTCCGTGCCTGGACGTCGCCGAGTGTTGGGCCACTGCGCGAAGGCTCCAAAGGCGAAGGCCGGGGATCGTTGGACAGCGACTTGATGGGAAACGGGGGGTGGGGGGAAGGGTTGGGCAACTTGCACGAGTTGATGAGGGGAGGTTGGGGAAATGCTGGGAGGGCCAGTGATGGCGAAGGCGCGGCTGCGGGTCGGTGCAAGAGGACCATGGGGTTACGGAGAGGAGGACTGGTAAGGCGGGTTGAGAAACGATGTCCAAGGAATGAATACTAAATCATTGTGCCAATTGAGAAGGTTTGTAAATAATATTGTATTATTAAAAAACATTTTTCGTAAGGTTTCGGAGTTTTCCTAAAATGGTGCATTAATGACTGCTATGCTGAACACTTTTAAAGCCAAAGAAACTTTCAAGTAATATTTGCTAGGGTATATATATATATATATATATATATATATATATATATATATATATATATATATATATATATATATATTCTAACCGTCTTACCTACCATACACACTTGTACCTTCTTTGCACACTCAGCATGCACTGTAAGCAAGTCGTTAAGATATTATGCTCGTGAAGCGAGCTTAGAATCTCAGGAAGCAGGATCTTTGGGGTACGAGAAAGGTCTGAACCCTTGACACAATAAAAGTCACACAAATCACACATAAACGAGCATATAATTCACTCAAAATTCTGTGGCATGAATTGATAACAACGAAAAACAAATCAAACATAAAATTACACTTCCAAAAATGATCAAATAAACACAAATAAGCAACTTTCACAGCCTATTCAACAAATGAACACTTAATTTTGTTCAGAACTAATTTTCTGAAGTAATTTCTCTGACCAGTACTGGGAATTCCCTTTGAAAATTCACTACGTCTAAATTTAAATTATTCTAATTACAATTGCATGTGAAACTAAACCTAATTTACAATATCTTGCCTTTTCGAAATATTACATACAATAATTTACATGTGGGCAAGCGCACTACTCTCAATTTGTCTTTTAATTATAACTGCAGATAACGGAATAATGACTGCTGCAATAGAATGGTTAAAGGCAAGCAATAACGCATTAAATCTCCCACTCCCAAGCTACAAATTATTAACATCCGTGTCCTCAATTTTTAACACTTCTGAAACTGTTCTTTCCCTGCCGACGTGAACTTGACCTAATTTCGTAGTTCTACAGGTTACCTCGAAACTGTCCGTCTTTCAACCTTGAAACAGCGTGCTGCGTTCCAGACCGCGTTGCTCGATTCCGAAGTTCTGCGTTGCCTTCGCTGCCCTCTTGCGTCCTTTCCTCAGTCGTCGTCTTCTCCCGGTCGACCCGCGTATTCTTACGTCTCCACTAATCGGTTTTTTCTCCTCCCACGGCTGCTACCGCCTTCGATTACGCCCAATTTGCAGAAAATGTCCCTTGCACTTCCCTAACTGCCAGCGCAAGTACTTCGCTCGTTCCTAACTTTATTCTGTTAATCAAGAACTTTCAGAGCTTTCCTGACAACGGGCACACTTTTACTTCCCGCACTAGTTAATAGAAGAATATTTCTCTAATTCCTGACTACTGCGCGGATGACTAGCTAGACGCTTTTGCAACGCCGTACACTCCTATTCTAAACAGTCGTTGCGGCAATTTCTAACTAATCTGACGCTCTGATAAAATCTGCACACTTGCCAAGCGGTGCCTTACATGAAGAACTGCTGACCCGACGCGTGCTAGCAGAAGAGAGATGTTGACTCCAGGCGAGGTGGCGACAAAAGAGAGCTCCCGCTTCCGCGTTTGCGTATTTATTGGCGTTCGCCTGGGGAAATTCGACGTGGTGGGGATTATTTCTCCTACTTGTGCCTTCCACCAGCAAAAACGTGGCCTGATAGTTCGCGGCGACTAGTGCGAGCAACGGATACCAGGCTGCGCGTTTTGCTACTATTGTTTTCGGCCGCTCTTCTCGCTGCTTGTAAACGTTTATGCTGGCGAAACTGTGGTGTTATGGGGTTGTATAATCCCATTTCGCCACAATATATATATATATATATATATATATATATATATATATATATATATATGTGTGTGTGTGTGTGTGTGTGTGGGTCTGTATAATGTATACTTGTGTGTTATGTCTTAAGTAATAAATTATGAATTAAATATCTAGCCACTAATCGAGCTGTAATGAACGGAAACAATGAGAAAATCATGTGAGATACCCAAAATTCTTGCTTAAAGATGAGATAGATGTTCCTCAGTGGAGTGGTTTTTAGAGAAACAAATATACCCTTTCACCAAGGGTTTTATTTTGGCAATTCAAGTCAGAGTTATCAAGACAAGAAACTATCGAAAGCATTGTTTGAAAGGAGATGAAGTGGATAACGGAGGAAGTATGGGGCTGGAGAAACTATAGAATACATCACAGCGGCTTGCTCTTCCCTCTCGGTGCTTACTCGGGAAGGCATAATGATATTGCGGAACTCGTGGAGAGAGCAGCCGCAAAGGAGCAACATGTTTTGCAGGAATTAGCACTACACTCCTGCTCCAGTCCCGGAATCAACTTCCCTTTTGTACTGCGTAGTGTTGTCAGATGTGTTTAGAAGGATTCCGCCATGTTCGTTTCAGTTTCCACCGAAAATCCTCTGAACTGGTTTTAAATTTCCCGCCTAAATCCGCTAAACGTAAAATAAATTATTTTCCCATATTTAAATGTTGTATTAATTTATTCTATTAAAACAAAAATATAACTGCGAAATATAGTGGCTTTATTGAACCTGCCATTCAATTTTTATATAATATAGAATGTATTACTTGGATGAAAATTAGCAAAATAATAACAATTGATTTCAGGTACAATATAATTTATTACATAAGTACTATATTATTTATTCTTGCTAGTAACATGGATTTAGACATTTTAAAAATATACATCTGTGCAAGACAAATTATTAATAAAGGTTAACGAAAACTGAGAATTTACTAATTTTACTGCTTTACTAACTCTATTAATTTCCGCCGTTTATTCCGCTGTCGGCGAAACTAATTTTTTTTTCGCCGTACGAGTTAAAAATCCGCTGAAAACGGCGGGAATTCCGCCGATATGGCAACACTGGTACTGCGACACACCAGTTCTACTGACCGTATTGTTGGTCACAATAGACTAGTCATTCGCCTTATAGATAGAAAGGAGCAATAATAGACCTCGCGAGACAATTATCCCATAACATAAAACAGAAAAAAATAGAAAAAAATCGAAATATGAAAACTTATTGTATGAACTAAGATATATTTGGAAATTAAATACTACCTAAACATAACCACTCGTGATATCGGCGAAAGGCAGGGGCGGATTAATACTTTTGTCGCCTGTAGGCACATCAAATTTGCCGCCCCCTGTTTAAAATTAATGTTACATTTCAAATTGTAACGTTTCAGTAACAATTCCTCCTCAATTTGAACGTTTTAACTTTAAAAGTAAAATTACAATTTGCACATTGTTTTCATAAATTATTTTTTTTTTTTTTTGGATTAGCCCATTTCGGATATAAACTCTATCTTCATAGCAAGTAACGTTCAACATTATTAACGTTTCAACACTGAAACGTTAACATTAAAAGGAAACTAAAACATGACAACTAGAATTGCAACATGTTTTCTTTCGTCAACGGGCCTTACTTTCAGATTCATATACTTCTGAAATCAAGTGGTATACTCTAATGAAGTAGACAAATAAATAGCTTGTATTAAATATTAATATGATAGATTTTTATTTACAACAACTGAACAATTAGAATATTACGACGTTGTAACAGTTTTTATAATTTTCGATTTACCATTATAAACAAGGAATATAACATTTAACTTTTTGGTTGTTTTTTTTTATACAGTTGAAATAACGTTTTATTAATTATAGCTAATTTGTCTATTGATGTAAAATTTTGCGACGTGCCTTTTGGTAAGCAAATTCATCAATAATTATAGTGTAATCTAAAATGCTGAAATAATTTTCTTCGTTACACAATAACGCTAAGGAGTTCAGTCGATACTCTTTCATTGTAGAACGCAAATAATTTTAATCCTTTTTAAACAAGAGAATGAACGTTCTGCTGTGCAATTGGCCACCGGAATACATAAAAAGATTCGAAGTGCAATGTCAACGTTAGAATAAATACATTCTAATTCTTCTTTCCGTAACCACTTCAAAAAAGCTGCAGAATTCCTTGGCTCAACATCTTCGTCAAGGATTTTTAAATACGAACTTAAATGTATAAGCTCAGAAACAAGCGATTCTTCAAGATCTTGGGGAAATTGTGAAGATAAAAATATCGCTGCTTTTTCCAAACCTATCAAAGATAATTTTTCTATTTCAATGACAGCTTTGTCATATACATCTTTATACGATTCAAGTCTCTTATTCAATTCTGCAAGAAATTTATCAACAATGACCAAATAAGTGTCGATTTTAAACTTGTCCCGTGCAGCCAGTTCTGCTGCATTCTCGTTAGTTTCATCACATTGCATTTTACGTTTCCTGTTTCTTTTGTTTTCCGATTCGTACTTCTTACCCTTCTCTTCAAAAAATTCAAAATTGTCTCTGTTCGTTTTAAAAAGTTCTACAAGCGAAGTGTAAACAGGGGGGTGTTACTTAATAGGTGGTAAAACGTCCTTATTTGAAAGTATTGTTGGGAGGGACGGTGAGAGGGGAGGTAAGTCCGCCATTATCTGCCACCCTGGCAAGTAGCGCTATTCAGGGCTTTTGCGAACTAATTTTAAAAACAAAGTGTGATTTTGTGGATTTGTTTGTTGCAAGAACGACAGTGAACTGTGTTGTTTGTTATATTCGTATTCTCTGCACGTTTGCCGAATAGAGACTTATTTTTTGGTTGTTTGGCAATTTTGCAAAGAAATGTCGAAATATAGGCGTTGTTGGGTAACCAATTGCCACAATACCAGACGGGCAAATGCGGAAAAGACAAGATTATTTTCTTTTCCAAGTGATCCTGGACGGTAAGTGAAATGAAATATATGGCATGATTCTTACGAATGGTTTAACATTATTCGAATAATGTATATTTTTTGTATATTTACAAATAAGCTGTGGCTATTTTATAAAAACATCTAATTTTGTTAACATAACCTAACTAGTTTTAACAATTGTTAACAAACAATTTATTATTTATAGTCATTTTAGTTGATCCGGAGTTCATGGTGCCACCGGTTCCTTTGGTTCACTGTTTCTCGTGATTCACAAAAAGAATAATTTGCTGGCACTTCACGCCGCTCCGGCGGCAACTGCGCAGTTTGAATTGTGGAGGCTTTCTTGAAAAGTGCTTTCTTATAAAAGTGAATTGGTAATTATGCGTTGGATAGACTCAAGGTTGTTTATAGTGAACGCGAGGGCCGAAGGCCCGAGCCTCGCCGTGACTTGGATCCGGGCGAGCGAAGCGAGAAAACTTTGCCTTTGAAACTAAATTTGCATTACAATGCGGCGGGGACAAAGTGAGTGAAGTGAACCGCGCAACTATGTTTTGTGAATCACGAGAAATAGTGAACCGAATCAATGAACCAAAGGAACCGGTGGCACCATGAACTCCGGATATACCACATTATTACATAATATAGGTGTATGAATTGATTGATGGCAATAACCCAACATTGGCTGTTTGCCCATTGCAAACACTGATACACAGAAGGTATGTGTGCATGGAACATTTCATGCCTAGAATGTTGACTGCAGCAGGAAGAGAAGGGTGGAATGCAGTACCTATCATATTCAATGATGTGCGTCCTGAATTGCAAGAAGGAGCCATGTAAAATAAGCCATTAATTCAATTCAATTCAATTCAAGAAGCTCTCAGAACATTTTTAGAAGGCATACCACCAGACAGGTGTAAGTTATGTTTTTAGCCTTTATTAAAAGAAATAAGACATTTTTCCAATTACAATTTGTATTCAGATCAAAGACCCATGTCTCTTTGATTTGCAGGGCCAGCTCCACCTTCTCTGAATGTCACGGTCAACATGTCGTCCAATGTCCTCGCATTTCCTGGTGAGTACAAAAACATTTTTTTCACGTTTTTAGTGAATGCACAATTCCTTCTTTAAGTCAATAACACCTCTTCATTTGATGTTACAGACTATTCTCCTCCGGCTGGAGAGGAGAGAACAGAACCTGTGGAAGGCAAAGAGTATATTATCAGAGACGGCACTCAATGTTAAAAGGAAAACCCTTATTTGCACAACTTCCGGTGCCGCCACATTGGATTGTATGGATTTCTATTGGGTAAACGGACAGCCAATAGCGAAGAAGTAACCGGTAAATTTGAAATAAACCAGCGACGCGGGAACTTTAAAATTTCACTCCCATATTTCCACGCCTTAATTCATTAAAAATTCACAATAATAATTATAAGGATTTTATGGAACAAAAAAGTCAAATTAGGGTACTAAAATCTAGTATTTATTGAGCATATTGATATCATACAATTTCGTAATTTCATTAGTAATAACAATTTTGAATTACAGAAAGTAATAAACAGTACACCTGCCACTTTAGTATTTGCTTGTAGATATGCCAAATTAATACCATGGAATATAACATTATTACAAGCATTATGAATAAACAATAAGAACAGAATTGAAAAGAAACAAATGAAAATACTACTGCACATTTGCCCAGGTAAAAGAAATAGTTACGATACAAGGGGTGAAAGTGCCATTTTATTTTGCAAATTACTTAAGCCATTAAGAACACGAATTACATAATTATGTACTGTTACATTAAGATCAATATTATCTGATTAGGTCACATGAACGTATTTTGTTTTCTTTGCTGCTTTCAAAGTTTATCAGAAACATTTGAGCATTGTCCCACTCTTAGTAGTAGTGCAAAAAATTGAGCTTTTAGCATGCTCTGCATGCCTTGAAAGAACCGCTTTTACTAGTTGCAACCTAAAAATGTTTTTCACTAGTCAATAAATATTTGACAAAATTATTTTATTTACCCATGCTAATCTCACACATGCACAGTTCAGAGCGTGGCTTTTTATAATGGGATCCACTGTGAAAGTACATTCACCTTTAAAACAATGATAACAAATAGTGGAATTCCATCAATGCTTATGCACTACAATTTAATTCTGAAAATGGATTGTCAAAATGCAAATATTTGATTGCACTAGGAGCAAAGCCTGGGACCTTCTGATAACTGGGCAGATGTCCTAATAACTGAGCTATAGGATATGCATTGCATTCACGACTCACAACAATTCACAATCTAATAAGGATCAGCATTGAAATCCAAAATGTAATTGGCATGACGATGAACAAAACACAATGATACACACATACTAGAATATAAATTGAATCAAGATTGTGTTTGTCAAGAGAAACAATTATTGTCAGAACTGTATAAAAATACTTAAGAAACTCAGTACTAATAATAAAATTAATACTAACAAAAAAAATTTACAGACAAGATAATAAGAAGTAAAGAAATTCTAAAATTGCATGAAATCTAACATAAATTTATCTAACAAATATTAAAAGTAAACATAATTAAAAATATGAAAATCTAACATAAATTAACTAAAAATATATTAATCTAACAAATGATTATTGAGATTTCGGCACTTGGCTCGAATAAGCATCCTGACGTAACTTCCAGCATCACTCCTACAAGGGTTTCCCCATGCACAACACAGTCTAACAACCACCGAAAATCAAGGCTAGTTGACAACAAGCAACGAACATCTTGCTTCAGTGTTTTGGAATGCATTTGTTGCTGTGCAACAAAAGACATTTCAAACTCACTGACAGCAGTAAGAATCATCTTTGTCAAACCTTCAGAAGGGTATATCAAAGATGGGTTTTGAGGATCAAACTCCCGACTTGAATATACTTATGAAAATCTTTCAAACTGTCCTGTGCAAATGGGAGTACTTACACTTATGGCAACTCTCGCCCTTTAAAGCTCCCAACATTTGCCTGCCGATAAACCCAGCAACATACCACGTTGCGATATACTCTGGACGAGCTAATCGTATTTCTGTGGGATCTTCTGTTGCTGGGCCATCATCGGGAATGTGCAGGACAACACCATCCATATCATCTTCTTCCTCCTCTACCCCTGTATCTAAGATCATTTGATCATTAGGTGGAGGTGTGCAAAACGTCCTTCCCACAAAATCCCTCAGGTCACATAAAATTTTACTGTCATCTTCTTGACAATTGCCTCTCACACGAGAGCCGACAAGCCTGTTGATCACAGCTGTTTTTAGGGCTGCAGTAAAGTGACAACAAGTGGGGTCGGTGTTGGTTACCCCATGCTGCCGGATGATGGCAAATAAATTTTCCACGGATCTTGGTTTAACCTCCGTAAGTTAAGACCATTGAGAGAGCCCTTTACATCATCCCATAACAGCTGTAAAGCTGTTAAAGTCTCTACATAAGCTGTGCAGGAAAAAGGTCGCCGTAAGTGAAAGGCACCTCTTGTGCCATTGGCATGAATTTTTTTTTTACTCCATGTCCAAAACTTTAACTTTTGAGTTTTTCAATCATTTCCCGCCAAACTTCAAAGTGTCCAGCCCCTCTTTGACAATCATTCTGGAGTGAAACTCTTTGGTTTGACGGGGCACACGTGTTTCCTCTTTTCTGTAGTCATCGCGTTTGTGGGAACCATTTGAATAATCAAACAGTCTGTCAAAATCCGCAATGACATCAGCTGTTTCTCCAGCACCTACGATCTCATACCCATCGCCCCCGAATTTGCTCATCTGAGCAACAGTTCGCATGTGCCCAGCACACCTCTGGCTCAACACCTGAGCAGCATACTTCACCCTCATCTTCGCTCGTCCCTTGGGGTGCACATGATTCTTTGTGAGATGTTGAACTCTAAAAAGTTGCCAGTCGAGTTCCCATAGACGAACTATGTTACTCCACCGTGCAACTTTCCCCTTCCATACAAGATGTGCCGCTTTCATAAAATTATTGCGCAAATTCTTGAACAGATGGGGGATATCACGTATCACAAAGATCTTGTGTCCCCCCACACAGAAGAACGGAGGAAAGCTAGACACCTTCTCTCTCACCTGAGAGAATGAGGATGTTTCAGCTGCATCATGCGCTACGCCCTTCGGCATGAAGGGGGGGTATCTCTAGGGGTATGTTTTCGCACACATTCTTTTCCCCAGTTTGACTGGCATGAATGAGGCTCTTAAGCGCACCGGTGTTAGTGGGAGCCAGATCACACACGGCCGCTTTCACAGTAAAACCAATGCCCTGTAATGCTTCAATAACTTCCACTATAAGTTTGGCTAGAACATGGCTGGCGTAGTGTGCTGGGAGAAATAGTAAGCCACAGGCTGCTTGTAGGGACGCTGCAAGCCTTGAATCATGAAAACAAGAGCTTGATCCGCTACACTGTTCGAGTGCCCTTGGGTACCATGATCAACAAATCCATCAATCAGGCCTTTTTTATCATTGTAGATAAGTCTTTTTTTCAGGGACATCTCGTCAAACATCAATGTGCAAAATCTGTCCTGATCAGAAATCTTGTTACCAAGACGGCGCATCATTTCAAGGACATGTTTATCTATACCAGTTTCCATGGGCACATTTTCAAGAACTCTCAACAACGTCCTAACTGAAGGTAAACAAAGAAATCTACAGAGCAACCTATAAGCACGAGGACTCCGTTTGAAAACAGACAGTGCGAGTACCTTTTCATGTTGTTCCCAACGCCTTGCATTACCTGCCTTCTGGGCATTCCGCAGATGTCCGCGGACAAAAGAACACAAAGCAGGGGGAAACAACTCTTCCAAAATGGAATCTAAATTCCGGGTCCGAACAAGAGCTTCCAAGTGGTTTTTTGACTGCTGTAACTTCCTTATTTTCTTTAATAGTTGGGCTCTGTCATCCAAAAGGGAAGCCTTTGTAGGAGTGATTATAACTTTGGGGTGACCAAGATCGGCAAGTACCTTTCTCCTCGTGGTCCTTACAGAAGCACCTGAAAATATTTGCCAAATTAAAATTTATATATTTAGTGACTTACAATACAAAATTATTCATGCACCAAATTGTGTTCTTACAAGTCACACGAGCAGTCTTTTTTTCTGGAGTCTTCAAGTGTTTTCTCAGTCTCGGATCCTGGAGAGACAGCCCTTTTCTTGCCCACACGAGAGTGCAGTAAAAAGGGGGTGTCACTTTTTCTCAACACATGTGAGACCAAAGGGACTGCCAGATCTACAAAATATTTCAAAAATGTAAATTATTTATTTCATACAAATAAGAACAAAAGTCGTAATTGTTTCAATTCATATTTTAATATCATGTAGTCTATCACAGATAACAGTAATTATCATCATAGTATATTCATTAGCTTTTTGAGAAGAAATGAATGCCATAGTTACTAATAATGTAGCGTAATCTTAAAATAAGAGAAGCTTTGATTAACAGAGCTATTAGCAGATCACCCACCCTTCACCTTCCTTCCCAGATCACTCTCCCTAAAATAAATTTCATGGTCTCGATAGGATCATTGAAAGGTTTAATATGAAAACAGAAGTACTTTTCATTCCTTTTTTGAACACCATCCTCAATTTGCCGTCACTATTTTCTTGCATAATTATTCATATCATTTACCACAGAAGAGCAAGAGAGAGGCCTTACCGTTCATGGTGTCAAATGAAGGGGTCTACTGGGCATGCTGCAGAAGCATTTCTGGAAGAGGATCTGGAAAGAGAAAAATGCTGTTTAGAAAGATACTATGTTCTCAAATGAATGTTCTGAAAATAATCCAGTATCAAAAAGAAAGAGGTTACTTTTAATTCACCATCTAGAATTACAAAATTAGAAAGCATAGGAATATCTTGCACTTACCACATACCGAAGATGCAGATTCATCTCCCAGAATGGTTTCTTGCATATGTTCAGTAATACAAGGATCTGTAAACACCAACCAAATAAAAGTTATTTTTTACTACAATGTTGCCTCAATAGGCACTAATAATGTATATTGAAAGGAACATACCACGAGAAACATCTTGAGGTGACACTTCAAGTGGGTGAAAAAGATCTGAAAATGGAGACAAACTTGAAATCTATCCCATCTTCAATAAATAGAACAAAGTAACAATTGAGATTCTTGAAGGTTATTGCAAATATTTACCTTTTACAAGGCTAGCATAAGCATCTGCTGCACTTTCTGTACCAGCATGCCCAACAGCACTAGAGCCTGTATTAATCAACAACAAATTATTACGAATACATTATGCTTTTAATAGCATGCTTCTTTTTTGCATTTAACACACATACAAGTAACTTACCATTGTCAGTTTGAAGAGCTGCCTGTGTACAAGGATCTGAAAATTAAAAAATGCTGGTAAGATAGGCTCCCCATTAAACTGTATATTCTACTAAAACTATAAAAATATATTCTATTAAAAATAGTCTTACCAATTACATCCACTGCTACAGTGGGTGTCACCTTGGTTGGTTCAAACAAAGAATCTGCAAATGAACATGAACATTAAAAAGAATTCCACAATTTACAATTGAATTATTTGAATGCACTTTCAAGGCAAACACTTACTGCCACATAGGGTCAAGCTAGTAGGGTCCCATATGCATGCTTCAGAAGCCATCTCTGGAAGAGGATCTGGAAAGAGAAAAATGCTGTTAAGAAAGATACTATGTCCTCAAATGAATGTTCTGAAAATAATCCAGTATGAAAAAGAAAAAGGTTTCTTTTAATTCACCATCTAGAATTACAAAATTAGAAAGCATAGGAATATCTTGCACTTACCACATACCGAAGATGCAGATTCATCTCCAGAATGGTTTCTTGCATATGTTCAGTAATACAAGGATCTGTAAACACCAACCAAATAAAAGTTATTTTTTACTACAATGTTGCCTCAATAGGCACTAATAATGTATATTGAAAGGAACATACCACGAGAAACATCTTGAGGTGACACTTCAAGTGGGGTGAAAAAGATCTGAAATGGAGACAAACTTGAAATCTATCCATCTTCAATAAATAGAACAAAGTAACAATTGAGATTCTTGAAGGTTATTGCAAATATTTACCTTTTACAAGGCTAGCATAAGCATCTGCTGCACTTTCTGTACCAGCATGCCCAACAGCACTAGAGCCTGTATTAATCAACAACAATTATTACGAATACATTATGCTTTTAATAGCATGCTTCTTTTTGCATTTAGCACACATACAAGTAACTTCCATGTTCAGTTTGAATAGCTGCTGAGCACAAGGATCTGAAAATTAAACAATGCTCATAAGATAGACTCCCATAAAAGTACTTTTCTTCTAAAACTATAAAAATATATTCTATTAAAGCTCTATAATCTACTAATATTCTTTTTAAAAAATACCATTCAGACCCGTAGCTATAGCTGGGTGTCACCTCAGTTGGTCCAAATAAGGATCTGCAAATGAACATAAACATAAAAAGAATTCCACAATTACAATTGAATTATTTGAACGCACTTTCAAGGCAAACACTTACCATGAATATTGGCAGCAAATGTACCAGGCACACTTGCTGCAGTGAACCATGCATTGGCATTAGTTTCTGTGAACACAAATGAATTACCAACCTATTATTTCAGTAGAAGTATTCCACATAAATTTTACAATGAAGTAGAAATTTACCATCTACCGTGTAACCTGGATTTAGAGCACACTGCGCCACTTCTATAGAAGGCTCTGAAAAGTCTGAAAAGTAAAATCTGATGCTGAAAAAAACATGTTTAGGATTATTACTATTTTATGACAATGCATATTGCCACAAACTGTTCTCTGAACAAATAAATTATACTTCTTTCTATTGAAAATAATTCTCACCATGAGTAACATCCACTGACATAGGAGGTGCACTTTGAATGTGGATATCTGGAAAAGAAAAGAAACATTGAAGATTAACTTTATGACTATTGAAATATCTGAATGCACACTGAAAAAATGAAGAACGTACTCCCTTTCACTGGAACGCTTGCGTCAAAATCCCGCAATGCTTCTTCACTAAGGGGATTTTGTGATTTCGGAAATTTTACTGGAACAGCATTATCATACGTCCTTTCAGTCGCAGATATATGCTGTTCCAGAAAATGTTCCTTACAAATAAATTTACTTCTTGTGAGGCGCTGCCACGTGCATTTAGCGAGAGCAGGGTCCCCAATTGCCTTAAGCCATTCTCTACATCTAAAACTAAGTATATTACTTCTGGACCCCTTCCAACATAATTATAATAAATAAGCAGTATTCAACAAACTACATACATAAAAACGAAAGATAAAATAAATGTAACTCACTTTTTCACGTTTTTTGGGAACCCAAATAAACGAGTTTTAATTGCTAATTTAGCTTTGGCATTTTTGCAATTAGGCACCCAGCATCTTCTCGTAGCCATAATGCACGTTTCAGACCTCACACAGCAGTAAATCTATTAATTACTCCAACTGTAATACGGCGTTAGCGGCCCTACGAACGTTAGCACGGTTAGCACGTACACGCATGTATCTTCAGGAATACATGGGAACCACCGGCTCGTTCGCGGAAAAATTCAAAATGAAAAAGTAGTTCACCGATTCTCCCGCTTGAGCGAGCTGGTGTAATACAATTGCATATGGCGTCGCTCTGGCTCTGATTGGCTACTGCAAAGAGTACTGTCTGATTGGCTACTGTATTGATATTTGAATAAGGGCCGGATGTGGCCTATCAAGTGTCACACCACTGGTGGAAGGGGCTATTGCAGCTCACCTCTTCCAATGTGCTATGTTTCTAAGAAAATGTGTGCTAGCTCTATGTTGCATATATGAGGAAAAAAACACTGATGACATGAAATATAATACCGTCAATTTTGGTAATCTCTTGGTATTGCTGTGCAATAAATTTGGATTTAAAGTGACACTATAATAGTAATAGTAGTAGTTTTCATGACTGATTTACATTACTCCAATGTCATCCCTAAAAACAATATTTTAATAATTTATATAAGTCATATTTAAATGGAGATGAGATATGTGAGTTAAGTAATGGATGTAACTAATATAAACAGACAGCCATAAATACCGAATTTTGAAGAGGCCAGGTAGTTTACTTTCATTAAACGCTTTTCAAGATAACAATATTTCTAACACAGAATTATGCATGATATAACACAAACATGTATTCTTATGTATGACATAATATCTCTTATTCTAACACATTCTGTGATGGATTTTTTCTTGTGCATTATCACTAATTGAATACGTCCAAACTGCAGGACTCCAATGTTTTTCATTAATTAAAGAATAGAAGAAATTTGTCATAGCAATGTAAATAAATCAGAAACATACTTGAATCAACTTGGTGAGCTTCACTTTCCTACACAAGATATGTACAAAATTGAGACGTTTTTGTGTTTTATATAATAAAAAGATCATTTTTCTGGATAACTGTCTCATGTTATGGCTGTTAATTTTTAATTCTTGCTATTTTCTTACATGTTTGTCTTGTGTACTATATACATAGCTCATTGGATAACAGTTGGAACTATAACTATTGGATAACAGTTACTAGATTGTTACTAGGAAATTTATATTACTTTCTAAACATTTTCACAAATGCGACATGACTATTTTTGATATTTGTTTTAGGAATCGTATAATTTTAAGTACGTTTTTGTATTTTATATTTAGTTATATAACACGTATCTACATCAATATAAACCTAGTACTAATAATTTTTGCATTTTCTGTTGCACATTTTCAAACCCCCTAAACTGGTTGTTGGATATAAAGGACTGACCCAGCCTAGGCACGAATCTATGAAGAATTTTTTTTTATTATTATTGATATTTAAATAAGTCTTCTTACACTACCATGTACAAATTAATTACCTTTCCATTATATTGTATTTAATACAAGAATTGAATTTTAAATTTAATTTATGTCTTATATTCAATTTTTAGAAATATCTCTATTGTGTATTGTATGCTCATATATATATATATATATATATATATATATATATATATATATATATATATATAAATTTATACTGACTTGTCATGCATGGGCATATGTTGTATTTGTGACAAATTTATTATTATTTTTGTTTTGTTTAGCAGCAGTGATATTTAGTATAATGATAGTATCACAAATGATGACTGACCATGATTTGTTCCTTTGTTTCACATAACAGAATTTTTTCATGCACATTGTTATTTTTTTGTATATGTACCAATTTTACAAATAAATATTATTTATGTAAAATACCTTTTTTAATTTTCACTTCCTATCATTACAATTTACTTCACTTCCTCACAATTACATATCCTTTAAGAATTACTGACTTCTACATTACCTTGGGCATTCATTTTTATGTCAAATACATTTTATTTAGTACATAACCATGTCCGCCATATTGAAAATGTGTAATTTAAAACAGCCCGGTTCACGTCCGTTCTCCATTTCAATTGGTTTACTGCCTTTCGACGCTTATTGGCTGGCGGTGGGCGAATATGGCTGCCTCTTTCTCATTCGTTGTTTCTGTTGGGGTGGGAGATTCGAATTTCTCCCCTCCACGAAAATAAGGGCTTTCCGTTTAACATTGAGCGCTGTCTCTGATATATACTCTCTGGGCCACACAATCTTAAACTCCATGCACAATGTATATTTGTTGTTCTGTGACTCTTAACGTTTTTTTAAATGTCTTACCACTAGCCCTACACTCTTTGATATATTATGCAATTTTTCTGTTCAACAGCTTAAATGCTTCCTTTGTTATAATGCATAACGCAATGTTGCAGCTTTGCTAAAACTGTTCTGAACGTTGTTCATTTCGACCGTATAAAGGCATCGGTCACGTGATCAATAGAATTTAAGGATATCTCCTTACGACTGCCGCTAAAACTCCCTAATATCTATTACATATTATCTTGATAGGTTTATGTAATCAGTTGTAACCACAGGGGTGAAGGTGAGATAAGGAAATTGGCAACACACTGCCAGGCCACTTGGAGCGCTAGTTGAAAGAATATCAAGCAATGATTAGTTAGTGTTTTTCGCTTGTTTTTTGTACGTCACATCCAGCCTGCCTGCGTTTTCCACATGGCGGAAGTGTGAATCATATTACTGTTGGTTACGTTCATGAGTTCCTTTAGTGTTCTGTGCGTTCATGTGTGTGTTCCGCGTTTCAAGATATTTTGTTTTCGTGGACACAATGGCAACAGTTTCGAGTTTTCTCCATTTCGATTTGCTGGTCTTAGCTCTAGAGGTTAGCATTTAATTTAAAGTGTCATTCACGATTATTTGTATGAAATTTATAGCGTACTGTATTCACATAACGCTATAAGAAAAATGTGTATTTTTGTAATGTAATGTTATGATTTGTTATTTAATGTAATATTTTTAAAGAATGTTTATGAATATTTGTATACATTTCTAGAAAACAAATGGCCATTTAAATAATTTGGAGAGAAGGTTTTGCTTTAATTCCAAATCACTTGATGATACATTATTTGTTAAGTGATTTATCCGAAGAACGTATTTTTGTGTGTACGTTTTTTTAATATACAAATGTGTAATAGATGAAAAGCAGATAATACAAACTAAAAAAAATACAAAAGGCCATGAAAAGGTAAAAAAAAATAAAATGTAGAAGTCTGTATTGAATATTGTTTAATATAAATTGTACAATGAAGGTAATGATATATTTACTTATTTATTTATTAATTTTGATTTCTTAATTTCTGCCATTACCATATAACTAGACGACTCTCCTCAGTTATGACCTTACCCAAGTGCATTAAGAAACTAAATAATTACTATATTTTAGAAAAATTGCAGTAGAATGTAGCCTATTAATATCTATTAACTTTCGCGAAGACGATTGTGTAAAATTAGCTTTCATACGTTGCGCTGGCGGGCGGTTTTGTATAGTTATTTGCCAAGCCACTTGGAGTGCTGCGAGCGACTTTTGTTTCCGACGTTTCACATTGAGGGTGCACTTCTATCCTTTATTGTTCTGTGGTTGTAACTGTCATGTAATTTGATCTTATTTTAATGATGTTTTCTCACCTGTTAATGGAGACGCAAAAGCCTCCGAAACGTTGTGTATATTCAAGATTTTTTAAAATAAACTGGGTATATGAACTGTTAAACTTTTCTCCAATTTAAATGCATGATTGTCTATAAATCAGTGGAACATGTTTTTTTTTAATTTTATTTATGTAAGGTCGCTTTTCAACAACTGGATCATAAGCGACCACGGGAATCAATTTATAATTGACACAAGAATACATATTTTTTACAGTTATGCCATTAAACAATTAGATACAATTCATACAAGCATATAAATTGTTAAAAGGTATTAACAATGTAGGTACTTACATAATTGGAATGGGTAAACATCTATTTATTTACGTACATTTCACAAGTGAACCTGTTTTGATAGAATAAATATCACAGATAATCAATAACGTAGTTCAATAAATACATATACTTTTCAAATACATTGCTTATTTCTTGTATTAATTCAATAGTGCTAAGTATGAGACATGTTGTACATGTTTTAGGGAAATGGCTAATCTATTGTAAGTCAAATGTAGTAATGAGTGCCATTTCTTCTCTACTTAACTTTGCATTGAAATTATATTTTGATGAACCTATTATTTGATGTTTTTATGTCGAGACCTTTTGCAACACATACGAGACATATTGCTTTTGGGTATTCAGTATATAATTTAAGTTTTTGATAGATACATAAAAAAGAAAATAAGATTTGTTTCTAATCTGGCATATGTTGCAGGTAAAAAGGACAAAGTTTTGCATATTCCAAACCTATGTCCATTTAAAGAAGACATGCTGAAGGAAATGCTTCAACAAGAGAAACAGAAAGAAGAAAAACGTGCTAAGAAAGAAGCCCTAAAACTTGAAAGAGCAAAGAAGAAACAAGAGACCAATACATTTGATTCATTGGTTGAAGATGCAAACAAAAAGCAAGAAAACCATGAGCAAATGCAGGATGAAACTAACAATATTCAAGACAAGAAAGATAATATGCAGAAGTTCTATAAAGAATTTAGAAAGGTTGGTTTGAAATGTTATGTGCTGTCTTCCCCCTTTAACTTGGTACAAAGTTGGAGCTTGTGTCCCTCAAACCTCCCCTCCTGGCTTCATGCCTGCCCATTGTAATTATCACATGTGCTTGAAAAATTTGTACCAGCAATTACCAATAGGGGAAATATCATTTTTGGTTTATTTTATTGTTGTATTTGGCCAAAACTTTGTTACCATTCTTGTTCACTTTATTTTCAAATCGCATGGCAATGTGTATTTTACAGTAGTTAGAATTACAATTAATTATAAATAGTAATAGTTACTATTATGTAGTATGTAGTAACCAAAAATATTTTTCATCATTAAACTAACCAAAATAATTTTAGAAATACTAAAATGATAATATAACGAAGTAAATACTATAACAAATGGTTAAATTAATTACGTTTGGAGTGAATTATAAAACATACAGAGGAAAATAAAATACCTTTTACATTTTTTTAGAAGAGCTTAGCTTTTTCTTTTCAAGATATTTTTAATGATCATGACAGTAATTGACAAGATTCAGATCATTTATTATCTTTCCTTTCAACCAATAACATTAATTTATATTCAGGCTTCATTTATCAAAATTACCTACACATCCTTGCTGACAAGTGTCAAGAGATTACCCAATTTGAACCCTACATGTCTATATTGGTTAACTGGAAGTAGAGATAGATAAACTGGAAGTAGAGAAAGTAGGAAGCAATATTTGACTGCAGGAATATGGAGATACATTTGATGGTAATTTTGCCTACATTATTAAATAGCTAAAGCCATTAGTTGTCAAAAAGTTAAATAGAAATCATATATTTACCACAAGTCTGTATTAATAATATATTATAATTTAAAACTATATCTGGGATTTACACAACACTCAGTAAAGCATTGCATGATTTAACAATTTTAACAATTGTCGTAAGCGAAAGAAAATTATTTCTTTTTCTTTTCAATATTGTTAATCTCTATCCATTATCAAACTTTTTAAGTAGCAATATTAAACCGCTTGTGGAACCCATTCCTGGCCGCCAAACCAAATGTACACCACCGATTTTCAAATCATTTAATCGTCGTACGTTGATATTATAGATCCACACTTTTTGAAGCTAGATGCGGTACGACGCGTGTTATCATTCGTTGTTACATTTTATTAATTCATTTTATATTGCATGCGATAAGATGTTGTCAAGGTCACGGCAAAAATTGATGCGTTTATTTACTACTGTACTTAAATATATACTTACATAAAATGGTAATTTTTATATAATGATTTAGAATTAAATACTAATGTTGAAGGAGATACTTTTATAGTTTAAAAAGTCGACCAAGTTACGGACATGAGTAACGTTGTGGCAGGTTATTTCCGGTTTGTAGCTGCCAAATATTGGATTCCGGAATAGGCGAGTAAAGGTACTAGGTGTCTGTGGAATAGGCACAGTTTAGAGGAAATTATACATGTAAGTTTGAAGTGCATTGACGTATTTTGTGTTTGCAAGTTGATGGCTTTTATTTTGTTTACCTATTGAGGAATGTCTGCAATGTGAGTGCCATGTTGAGTTTACGTCTTTTCAACATATGCTAGAAATGTGTTATGGTTTGGAATAATTACTTTTAGACTTCTTGTTGCGGTATTTCCAACGATTTGAATTGAACCACATCCAGTTTCTTTCTCATTTACTGTTTATTTTGATATTTGAAATGGCCTTTATGTTTGGTTATTGTTGATAATGATGACCCATATTTCGCACGCGTTAGTAGATGAATGTTGACACACATTCTCTTTTTACATTTATTAGCAGTAGCGGCGTATTCACAGTCAGTTAGTCATCATTAAGCCATACTATTCTGATATTATGGTCTTGAGCGTTTTCGAAACAATTTGTGGATTCTTTGACATTATTGCATTTCCATGTTCTTAATCTTCGGTGTCAGTCGGGTCATTTTTATATTTGCCTCTGTTGTAGGTGTTGCAAAGTAAATATATTCATATAATGGATTCTCCAGGGAAGAATAATGATTGTTATTTTTACTACTATTCAACATGCTTAAAGGTATGTATTGAGTTGCTACTATTTTACACTCTGCTTTTAACTTTTTGTTCACGTTGTTTACAATTTCGAAATGTATTTAATAGGGAGATATGTGTATGTTTCGCCATGAACCTGCTGCTCTGGGCTGTGAAACCATGTGCGCTTTGTGGCGAAAAGGAAAATGCCTCAATCAACGCTGCAATTTTCGTCACATGGAATTGAGAGTAAGAACAGAAAGTTACCTATTTTAATGAAATGTGATGAGATAATCAGTTACTTTAGAAATAATAAAACTGGTGTATGTAGCTTTTGATAGATATAATTATTATTTTTAACCTTTTACAGAAAAACCGTAAGATTATTCCATGCTATTGGGAGAACCAGCCAGGTGGCTGCAGAAAAGCCCATTGCCCGTTCCAACATAAAATTCCTAGAGAACCTATTGGACAAGAGCTGGAAGAAAATAAAGAATGTAAGAGCTAATTGAATAAGAAAATAAGTCTTCATAAAATTTGACGTAGATAGTTATTAGAGCTTTTTTATTTTCAGGTGAAAATGTTGGTGCTCCAACAGTACGAGAAAGGGAAACCTGGACCAGGCAAACAGGTATTTTTTTCTCTAATAATTTTTGTAATGTGAATGGCCATTAACAGTGAGATTGGGTTTGGTTGTTTATTTGTGAGTTGGCATTCTTTTATCAGAGTGCTTGAATTTATTTGCTGTTCCAGTGATGCCTGAAGGGGCTCAGTTTGATGAATGTGTTGGGAGCAGTGACAACGACTCTGCACGAGTAGACCCTCATCGTGTGAGCCAGGGAAGTGAAACTAGCTACGGAAGCCCTCCTGCGGATCCACTTGTGGTCAACTTTGAAGAAGGTATGCGTCTTTACTAGCCATGTGCAGGTTGCATCCAGCAGCGCCTTGAGGCAGAGGAGTGCCATTCAGTGTCTCAGCAGTTAGTTCACTTTCTTCTCTTGTCTTATCTGTAAAGAAGAATTACTGGAGCTTTCTGCGGTGTATCAATGTTTTTCACAAGTTTGGAATGGGATTCATTGGTAAAAGAGTCGGGAAGAAGTTTGATCATACAAAAGAATAAATGTAACCAAATAATGTTTCAGGAGCTTCTGGACATTGTCATAAATGGTCTTTATTGATATTTTACACAATGTCGACTTTTGTGTAATTGCCCTTGTTTGCTGGGTTGAAGTTTAATCTATGTAGCTGGAAACAGTTTTATTGTGTTTATCCATAATTATTCATTTAGTTCTTGATTTGTAAAAGTTTGCCTTAATGTACTTTATTTGTTGTTTTTTTTAATTGCAAAACGTGAGGTGATGCATTTCACTTATAAGAAAGTATATTCCAGTGATTTGAATATTCAGTTTCCGGTATATCTTGTTGAAAGAAAATGTGAACGTTCTGCACTAGAGGAAAACTAATGTTTACGAATGGCATTCCTAAATATCACAGAATGTTCACTGTAATGCCAACAATAAGTAGTTTCCAGTACATTTGAGTGGCACTCTAGTAAGCATATGTCATGAATGCTTTGGTTCTTCATACTATATGTAGTTCTGTGTTTGGTGAAATTAAATGTTTTAAACCTTGAAAGATAATGCAGGTATGAATCCTTCACTTCATTTGTTGGCATAACACAAAGCATTCTGACTTCTACCTGGATGGATTCTGAATTTTCATATTTTTGAAGTCGTTGAAAGGCATCTTCAGCCTTTATTCATGTTAATGTACACATATGTGTGTATAATTTTGTTCCACATAATTCAGTTGATATGCTATAAGATAACTCAGATCCTTTTGTGATAAAGATTACACATACATGTTAACATCACAATTAGAGTACTTGAAGTTGTCATGACTTGTATACAGTACGTATAATCTCATATCTTGTCTGTTGTGGCTAATAATTATGTTGCATAGTAGAAATCAGTATATAATTCATTTTTATAGTGTTTAGAATCATGCAAATAAGGCTGATAAAATTATGTTTGCTGGGTTGTTAATTTAATTCAAGTATTGGTGGTATTAGTGTGCTTTTTACATAAAATTTTATATTAAGGTTTTGTCTTACCAGGATGAGTTTTGCTGCAATATTCTCAGATGATTTTATTTTACATAACAGAAGTATTATGAGTTTTGTTCATGCTCTTGTTGTATCTTGTACATTCACTTGTTGGGATGAAGTATCTTTGTTTTTCATCTATAAATATATAAATATATATATATATAAATATATATATATATATATAAATATATATATATATATATATATATATATATATATATATATATATATATAATTTATTTTTTAGAAGTAATGTATGATTAAATCTTGCTAATCAAAATAGTATGTGTGAATAACCACCAAGTGGAGTGACTTGTCGTAAGGTAATTTGTGGAACAGTAGCACATTCAGTCTATTGAATCAGTGTGTTAGAGGGAAGTAAAAGTGATGTTTAGAGAAAGTTAATTTGTTCTTGTAGAGTTCTTCCTTTACCATTATCTATGTTCATTTGGTTATTTTCACATAATCTTCCAGCAAAGGGCATCGGGGGTTGTTTTCCTCATGAGCCTTTGCATATATAATTTTATGTTGTTTTTAACTTTTAAGTAGAAAGCACCATCTCTTTTGATAGCATTATATATATAATCATATATACGGCAACGTTCATGTTTAATTGGGTTATACAATGAAGAACAATGAAACATATTGTTTTACTCATACTTACTAGTTCTTCCATGATCTGCCAAACTTTGTACATATACTCTATATGCCATTTGCATGGGGACTTAGCACATTGTGACGAGACATTTGGTCCTACATATTTGTTCTTGGTTTGACTAGCAATCAGAGAGGTCTTTATCATTTGCTTTTACTAATAACCTTTGTCTGCCTTGATTGGAGAGAGTCCCCTGCAAATTTCTGGCAAACATTAACGTCTGAAAGAAGGTGTTTTGTATGTTAAATTTATATTGCTGTGCATTTTATGATCCAATCAAGGTGGAAAAAAGGTTTTGGGAACAAGTGTAGAGATCAATTATTTTGGTGGATGAAAATTACCACCTTGTTGTTATTGGTTTCTATTCAGTGAATTGTAATTTGAAAATACAGACATCCTATATTTATTAAAACTTTCAACTTGGTTTATTGTTTTATTGAAGGGAATTGAATCATTTGCCAAGTGCCATAAACTCACTGTATAACCTTGCTTATTGTATTTAATCATTAGTCTTTTTGGATACTAATATTATTTATTTGATTTGCTACGACATAAGGAAATGAAATAACTATATTTCTTTATCAATAGTCCAAGTTAACAATTTTTGCTTTCACAGAGAAAACCAGGAAACGCATGCCCTTGCGAAAAAAGGACAAGATATTAAAAAAGATTCGTCAACATAACCGGAAAGTGAGGAAAGAAGCAAAAAAGAATCCTAAAAAAAGTGGTATGCTTATTTCTTGTATTAATTCAATAGTGCTAAGTATGAGACATGTTGTACATGTTTTAGGGAAATGGCTAATCTATTGTAAGTCAAATGTAGTAATGAGTGCCATTTCTTCTCTACTTAACTTTGCATTGAAATTATATTTTGATGAACCTAATATTTGATGTTTTTATGTCGAGACCTTTTGCAACACATACGAGACATATTGCTTTTGGGTATTCAGTATATAATTTAAGTTTTTGATAGATACATAAAAAAGAAAAGAAAATTTGTTTTTAATCTGGCATATGTTGCAGGTAAAAAGGACAAAGTTTTGCATATTCCAAACATATGTCCATTGAAAGAAGACATGCTGAAGGAAATGCTTCAACAACAGAAACAGAAGGAAGAAGAAAAACGTGCTAAGAAAGAAGCCCTAAAACTTAAAAGAGCAAAGAAGAAACAAGAGACCAATACATTTGATTCATTGGTTCAAGATGCAAACAAAAAGCAAGAAAACCATGAGCAAATGCAGGATGAAACTATGTTTGAAGAAGAAGAAAACAATATTCAAGACAAGAAAGATAATATGCAGAAGTTCTATAAAGAATTTAGAAAGGTTGGTTTGAAATGTTATGTGCTCTCTTCACCCTTTAACTTGGTACAAAGTTGGATGTAATCTTCTGTAGATGAAGGAGAAGGGGATTTGTGCTGTAGAGTGAATAGTGATGCTCCTTGTCAACATGACATTCTGTTACTGAGGGGAAAATCCTTTGATGCATAGATATAGACAAGCGTAAGGATGTTGCATGTGTAAATAGCACCCCATATGTCCCTTGAAGTATGTCCCTTTCATAAAGCCTTTTTGCCCTTTTTCATAAGGGACTTTTGGTTGAAATGTTTTTAACACTTCTGATGTTTATTATTATTATGCAGACCATTATCTATCAACCACATGCCTTCCAAGACTGAATTAAGGCCACCTAACATAGAAACCCCCTTCAAATCAAATTGGAGCTGCATTGCAGATGTGGCAGAAGGTTCCATTTAGAGTACGACTACAACTCTGTGGAGTTCAGGCTTTTGACTCCTTGGCAATCGAACAGCCAACTGCTTGCTTGCAACCTTGCACGTTTCCTTGACCCAGTGCTGCTTGTGCTTTCCTTGCAAGAGTTTTGTTCCTTTCGATGCAGAAACATCACGTTTTTCTTTCAGTGCTAAATATTGTATTTCCTCTTCCCTCACAGGATATGACTACTTTTGTGTTTGTTCCATTGGGTGTCGGGTTCAATTTCGGTAAGGGCAAACTATCATTTGCTTCTCAGCCTCCGACTTAACCACAGGCATATAGCATCTAAGAACAGGTTTAGATGATTTGAACCAACATAGGCCATGAATACAACCTGGCCAGGAGTGTACAATGCTTTAGCGATCTCAGCTAAATCAACATACAGTATTCAGTAGAAGGGATAGGATATTTTTATAGAGAAATGTGACAAAATATTAGTATTGGAAGCGGTTAACAGGGAACAAAAATGATATGTTTAGATTGAAATCACATTGTGAAGGTAGCACAGTTTAGATAGCATTACTTCGTAACAGTTTTTTTATGACATTTTATGAATGTTCAGAGGATAGTAATTAGTCGTCCAGCGAGATCTAATGCAGTGGTACCCAGTGATGATTTTTTGGGAGGTGTTGAAGTAAGGTAATATAGAAACAACAGACGCACAATAACTTACTGTATGGTCTATTACTTAAAAATTAGCTGTTCTCACAACAATCAAAGTTCCTTCAATACACATGTGAATGCTATTATTTACATAGTGTTTGTCTTTATGAAACTAAGGGATGCTCAAACCCCTCAAAATTAAAAAAATCAAATTCCAGGGGCCGTAACAGTGAGATTGATTGGGGAATACCACTTTTGGAGAGAATCAGCTGATCAGTTTAGTTGCTAGAGTTGACCACACAGGGACGGACTGGTGGATAGACAGATGTTTAGCTATCAATCAGTTTTTCAGTATCAAAAATCCCAAAACCTGGATTGTGACTACACAGAGCAATAGAGAAAGTAATTTACTATACATAGGGACAAGATTTATCCACATTTTCAATACCAGGTCCCTGCAGTAAGAATTTTTGTAGTGAAAATTCACTGTTTTTTACTCCTGCAGCATTATAATACTTTCTCTATTTTGCATAAGAAGTAGCGAGAAAGTAAAAATTAGTCGTGGTCGTATATGAACCCCTGGTACACTAGTCCACATTCCCGACTATATTAATATATGTACATGACCTCTGTTGTATTGTAGGATTTGGAATAAGGTTGTCTGTTTTATTGTCCTACTTCTAGATAGCTCTATTTTGATTTCAGGTTATTGATGAATCAAATGTAGTACTTCAAGTCCTAGACGCTCGTGACCCAATTGGAACTCGCAGCAAACAAGTCGAAGAATGTGTTTTGCAGTTTGCAGATAAAAGGCTTGCTCTTGTTTTGAATAAAGCAGGTAAGTTCATTAATATACCATGAATAGTTTTACTGTTGCTTGTTCCATGAAGAAAAGTTTTTTAAAAACCTAACTAGCAATTTTGATGTTGTCTACTGTATTGCAATTTTGTTCATCCCAAGTTTTGTCACAGAAACTTGTTGAGTGCAGTAAGAAAACACAACCCAACTGAGACGAAGTGTATTAAAACTTCATGTACGTTTTAACTTCTTGAAGATTTTCGCAAAATATATGGCCATCAAGTTTACTGAAAGGCTTGAAATTGAAAACACAAAATTCCAGGAGAATGTTGTATTTCTTTTTAAATTTAAAAAACCAGTAAAAGAAATTATTTTGGCGACGTTTCAGGGATCCTTTTCATCAGGCATACAGATATAAATAATGTAACTTTGTAGCAACTACTAAACTATAAAAAGAAATCATTGAAAATACATACAATATTATACTCTCTTTAAGTGGTTGAAAGAACTGTCTTAAGTGGTGAAATTGAAAAATAAGCAGTTTTTGGAAATCTTGAAAATACACCCCCAGATAACTTCATTATTTTTAAAATTGGTGAGTTCAAGTTGAGTCATGTTGATAGCAGAAAATCCACTTTGGACAAATATTTCTACTTGCAGTATGAAAAGTAATTTTGTACCCAGGAAGAGGCTTTTTGAAAAGTGATGTTAGGGACCTCAAGATCGATTTTCCTTCCAAAGAAATGCTTTTTTATACATTTGGGGTGAAGTATGAATATACTAGTATGAGTTATCTATTGGTAACAACATGTGTTTCCTAGATGGGCAAAGTTATTGAATTTCATGAAAGCTTCTCTTTTGTTCAAAAAAACTACACTTTAACACCCAATTGAGTGAGAAAAGGATGCGACATAGTTAAGTAATGAGCACAAACAAAAGGGTTTGTAATATGTGAACCAGGAATAAACCTAGAATCTCAAACCTGGAGGGAAAAAAGAAAAAACAATAAGAAAACACTCACACATGTACACCACACATTTGAATTCCAAAAAGCATTCTGCTCTAAGGAAAAATATTGCACAGGGCTGCATAAAGAGTTGTCAAAGATTTTCATCTAGTGAAGTAAATGTAACAACTTTTACAATTTTTTCTTCTTTAATTTTAGATTTGATACCACAAGAAAATTTGAAGAAATGGTTAAAGTACCTTCGACAGTTCTTCCCTACAATACCATTTAAAGCCTGTACACAGCAACAGAAGAGAAATTTGTCTAAACGCAAAATGTCCAAGAAAACTTCTCGTCAAATTTTGGAAGGATCTAACTGTGTGGGTGCAGACCTTCTTATGGCATTGTTGGGCAACTATTGCCGCCGGGTTGAAGATGTTAAAGCATCAATTACTGTTGGGGTTGTTGGTAAGTAAAAATGTCAGTAATTCCTGTCATTCATTGTTAAAACCATTATTATGGTTATATAAGATGTCATATTCAAACATTGGTTTAATTGACCCAACATAAAATTAGTGGAAATTATTAGTGAAAGTATTAAAATGGAGAAAAAATTGAACATAAAGTTGTTTTTCAAAAAACATTTTTAACTACTAAAATATTTACAAGGGTCATTCAGTAAGTAAGAATATAAATAGCTGCAGCTCAAATATGTTTTATTTAACAAATTCAGTACTTTGATTACTTTTTAACACTCTTCCAGGACACTTATACACTTGTACAATGTTTAATTTGCACTGGATCTGTAACTTTTAGAATTGATTAAATTTTTAAGCCTCTTTTAGGAGTTCTGAACAAAGTGTGATGGGTGAGATTGGAGCTGTGAACGGATCTCTCACTCAATTTTTTGAAATGCCTCTAGTGTGGTGCGTACTGTATGTGGGCACACGTAGTCATGAAACAAAATCACACCTTCAGTCAAGAGTCTGTGAATTTTTCTCTGAATGGCAGACGTTAATTTGTTTTTGAGCATACCACTGTAATACTGGCTGTTGATAGTTTGTTGGTCTTTGAGATAATCATAATTAATAGGTCCCTATTTGTCTCAGAATATTGTAAGCATGACGTCATCACAGACGCCTCTGTTTTTGATTTCTGTTGAGGGGAAGACTTTGTATGTTTTCACTGAAGCCATTGTCACTTGGGTTCTAGCTTAAAATAATGGGTCCATGCTTCATCACATGATACAATTCTACTGAAAAATTCTTCCTTCTCAATAAAACATTGTTTTTTCAATTGTCAACTGATTTGAAAGTCTGGCAGGGTTGAAATCCTTGAAAATTGAAAAAAACAAGAATTTTAAAAAACCTGGAAGAACCAGGGGAAAAACGGGAATTCAATTTGAAAACCAGGAGTTTTCATTACTTTCAGATCTATTTTATTTTATAAAACTGGAAAATTGAGGGGGGGGGGGAACGAACAGAATTTAAAAAAATTTTAAAAACCTGTAAGAACCAGGGAAAAATGGGAATTCAATTTGAAAATTGGGAGTTTTAGTTATTTTCAGATTTATTTTATTTTATATAACAGGCAACCGCCCAGTTTACAGTATTTCAGTATATAATATTAAGATTTATCATCAGTTTTGAGCTCAAATTCATGTACGTCATCATTTTCAGAAAAGTGCATGATCCATCTCAGTTCATGATAATGGCGAGTGTTAAAATTGAAGTATGTATGAAAAATTGCCAACATATTCTTTAGGATTGCGAAGTGCTTGACTTGCAGGTCACCAACTTCAAACACTCCTAAGTGTGTAGTCCACAGTGTACTGTGTGCCAACGTTGCATCTGGGTTCTCAACCTGTTAAAGATCGATATTTTCTAATTGTCTGTGCTTTGTCTCACACCCTGTCCCCCACATCTAGTAAGCTGTGAGCATAAGTTTCTATGAGGATTTGAGGTTTCACAGTTATACTGGTAGACATAAACAGGAAGGAAAAAGTCACCACTTCCAAGCATAGCTTGAACAACAGTGTATCAATTTCAGCATAGTCTATGTATTAATGAAACAGTGTTTGGTGTTCTCTGTATGGTATAATGAAAAAACATTGTTTTGAGTTTGGAGGTGAATTACAAAACTTGAAAAGGGGTCGCACTGCAGTGCGACTAGCTGTTCTTTTAAAATCCTGTGTTTTTAACTTATTTGTCCTTCTTTACACCCTTTCTCATCTGGTAACCCTAATCATGGGTAGAGTGAGTGTCATCACAGAGCACCTATGTGGTTATCTATGGGTAGTATAGATATAGCAATACAATACAGCGGAACAAGCATTTCACCAAGATCTCAATAGCTGAGTATCCGTTAATGTTGCACTTTGTTCTTGATAACATCGATGGTATAAGTTTACTGTTTTTTCAATTGAAATGTACATGTTACCACCTCTGTGATACTCAAAAAGAATTTTATCTTATTTTGTTGAAGAGTGCAGCTGAAGCTACCTTTGCTTATGCCCGGAGATAACAGTGACAGTGTCCAAATTGACGGAGCACGAAGAAAACTAACATGCAGAAATGTTGGCAGAATTGTTTGCCAAGAAATTTCAGTACACCCTGTTTAGGAGGAAGTGACTCTAACATTCAAAAACAATGGCACACTAAATTATCAAAATGTGATGAGTTCCATTGTTATTGTTGATTTCACGAACCTTTGTATTATCGGTCTTGATGATCATCATTTTCATGAATGTCAAATATTTGATGCCTTCTCTATTTTACCAATGTTTCTGGGGTAGAAATGACATTCAGATAGCTTAGACGATTTTTCAAGTAACCTAGGTTGATTTATCTTTCTCTTACAGAGATTTGGTACAATATTCACAATGCAGTTTCGCATTGGGCACTGAATACAGGTGACTTATGAACTACTCTTATTTCAAGTAGGTAATCATTGTTTGCACCTGCGGAAATGGCTAGTAAGGAAAAAGAAGCTCTGCAGATGTTTAAACATTCTAGGTTGCCCTTTCTCAATACAGCCCCAAATCTCTGTGAAATCTGGAAATTATGATGTCTTCTAAGTACTCTTCAATTACACACTACACTACTAGTTAGATCCCTGAATACCTCATTGATGAAGCACAGAAAGATTTAAGGGTGTTGCACAATCTGAATGGTGTGTACTTGTAGCCTTACTGACTGCTATGCTGCAAATGCTGTAAACTTCTTGCTCAGTTCAGCCACTGGTACACGGAAAAAAATCTGTTCTTCAGATCCAGTAGTGAGAATACCCATTTGTTTACAAGGGCGTTGATCTTGTCGTCAACGAGAGGCATGGGAAATCTGTTGTGTACCACCTTTCTATTGAGCGCCCTATTAACAAAGCAGATTCGGGAAGGCCCATCCCTCTTCACTATTGCCACTGGACTGACATAATTACGCCTGCTTGGGCTCACAATGCCCTTTTCCAACCATTGCTGGATCTGAGTGTCCAGGATTTTTCTTCCTTGGGGCGAGGCAGAGATGCTGGATTGATCTTATTGTGCAGGACAATCTGTTTTTTTATGATGGTCACCTCTGTCCTGGGAGAATAGCTAGCCACTAGGACTACTTTTCTCTTCGAGTTCATTGTAGGTTACTGCGCTGTTCACTTTCACCTTCAACTCTGCACAGCCTAATCCTTCAGTCTTCTGTCCACAAGCTGATGTCACAATGCATCCGCTTTCTGTAAATTAGTTTCTGCAGTTAGTCCTAGTGGAGAAGATTTTTAAATTCTTCTGTCACTCTTGAGATAGGGAACTTGTGTGTAGTGTAAGTAGTGGTGCTAAAAACAAGAAGTCAAATGATGTGCACATTATATGAATATGCCGAATAACATAATCAAATATTTGCATTTTTTTTGTTTAGTAAAAATCATAAATTATTGTGGAATTTTTCCCGGGTTCCTAAGTATCTAACAAAACCATAGATACCTCTTAGAAGGCCATATGCTACGTACTTTCTTTTATTTCCTGTGCACATTGAAAATTAGTAATAAATATAATTAATCCAAAAGTAAAAGCAGGGTTCAAAAAAACCAAACTGTTTTTAAGAAAATCCAGACCAACCTGTATTTTTGTGTATTAATTTTAAATTTTGTTCACATAAAATTCTGATTTTTATAATTTAAACAGTCGAACTTGTACTTGTACTAGGGGTGTTCTAAAAAGAAGTTACACTCTTAACAGTTTAAGTCAAAACTACACTTTATTGAGAAGTGTGCTACAATACCTGACACACATACAGAACATAGTCTCCCAGTTACTGTAGACATTTGGCTGAACGTTGCACTAATTGTCCAATGCCCTGACAATAAAAAATTGCTCCTTGGTTCTGAAGCCAGCTAAGAACGTATATGTGAACTTGGTCAGACTTTGAAAATGGTCTTCCACCCAAACATTTTTGGAGCTTGCTGAGCACACAAATGTCGCAGGGCGCAAGATTGGGAATGAAAAGTGAATGTTACCAGACCTCCCATCCAAAACTGCGAAGCAAATCCTATGTTGTTCATGACATGTGAGGTCTTGCATTGTGCAAAAGTACAATGCCTTTGCTTAAATTTCCAGGTCTCTTGTTTTCCTCAGTTTCAAGCAAAACTCTAGTGTTTTGCAGTACGACACAGCATTAATGGTTGTGTCCTTCTCCATAAACTCGGTGTAGGTAATTTTAATTGAATAAAACAGTAACCATGACTTGACCTGGTGATGAGAGTCCTTGATTTGGAAGATTTTGTTGCCATAGGCAATGATGTGTGTCTCCATTTCATGAACGCTTGCTTCATTTTGGGGTGAATTTTATGCACTCCATGACTTATTGCCTGTAATGACGACTTCTTACACCATTTCACAATGGCTGGGTGTGACAATGAATGTCATACTCTGCCGATATTTACATGAAGAATCTCTGTTATTGTGAAACGTTTTGCCCACAAAAATTGTACTAATTTGCTTTATAAATGCTGGAGTAAGTTTTCAGGTAGACAAACGATTTCTTTCTTGTTCTTTGCAGCAACTGTTGCTTCTGTATAAATGAAACTGCTGCTGTTGGAAGCCAAAGAACACAATTATCATGTGCTCAAGCTTTGCTTTTGTTTTGCAATGCTGCCATCTGTGTGGGGGATCAAGTGTAACTTGCTTTTTAAACACCTCTTGTATGTTCAATATTGCTACATAAAAGATGCATCCAAGGCTTCCCCATTGCCACTCCCAGTTTCATGGTTTCAAACTCAGATTGTAAATTCGGGTAACATAGCTTTTTCTTTTATGTTACAAATGATGTTTCTATTTTATTGGAAATTTATTTTGTTCTCTTGTATTTTTTTCCTTTTTTGCACAAATCTATTGCGAGTTTTTAATGAATATTTCAATATCATTTATCATATCTATTTATCAGATTTGTTATTTTATTTGGAATATTTAAATGAGTGTTTTGTGGGTATTTCAAGCTTTTTCTTTGTTTTTAAAGGCCAGGTTCTTTGGGGCTAGGAAGCATTTAGCCAACCCTGCTTAAAAGTGACTAGAATTACGTACTATTTATGATGGTGGTAGAATATTCTAAGGAAGGAACACTTTGTATGTTGTTTGCCTTGTCACTTTCATGTTTTCTTTTATGTTGTGAAAATTTCCTAATAATTAAATATGTGATGATTTCTTCCAGGTATGCCTAACGTAGGGAAAAGTAGTGTTATCAACAGTTTGAAAAGAAGTCGATCATGTCATGTTGGTGCAATTCCTGGAGTAACGAAGTATGTTCAGTTTCATTAAGAAATATTTTCTTCATGTACTGTAAAATGTGATAATATGGGACACTTAGCTTTAGTCTTAAGAATTGTTTATAGTGAAACATTTTCAGTGCTTTTTTTAAATTTAGAGCAGTTCCCTAACAAACGAGCCATGGGCTGTGTGCAATCTTTCCTTCTTCCTTGCCCTGTCCCCTCCCCTTACTTACACACACTGACACACAACCTTTTACTTCATTTCAATTAAAGCACTTTCAATATCTTACTCTGCTGTGAAGATGCTCTAAGGCAGAGAATTCAGGGAAAAGCAGAGAAAATAGATTCATGTTACCAGTGGGCACCCTGGCATAGTAAATTGTATGAAAATGCAACTGAAAAATGAAGTAATAAGAATGGCACACATTCAGTTCACAGTAAAATGCCTGCATGTTTATAACTATGATTTCAAGAAGTTTTTAAAAAATAGAAAACATTTGTATTGATATTCATACGGACATTTTAATTAATTTTTCTTAAAATCACTGGCTCTTTGGATGGATAGAATTGAAAGGCTTACAAATTATTTAAAAATGATGCAGTTTAAGTAAACTACAGTTTTATTAATGTGTCTTGTGAAGAAAGGTTTCATGAGTTTAAGAATAAAAGAAAACAAACTTTTATATTTTTAAGTTAAATAAATATTATTTCATTGTCCTCAAAAGTCTGAAAGTGGCATTAGTGTCATATTTCAATTCAAGTTCATTCATGTGTATTCATTTGTATTTTGTGTGCTAAATTTTTGATGATTTAACTAACACTGCTAGTCCTTTCATTTTTCAAAAAATTGTATTTATTTTTTATAGTTCCAAATTCATTTATTTAAGGTGGTTTGTGAAAACTTTAGAAAACAGATTTATTTGGCATGAGATATGTTGGGGATTTTCTAAAAGCAAAAAATTAATCAGATTAATGATTTTCCTTGCATTGTTGTAAATTATAGAAAATGTATACCATGAATAAAAATAAATAAATGCTGATTGATCTATTAACATTCTGCTGTAATGTAGAGCTCATTCTCTAAAATAAAAAGGATAAGCAGTTAACAAAAAACTTCCAATGAGTATGGGGTACAACTTCCAATGAGTATGGGGTACAAGTGAAGTAGATTTAATTTTTTGAAGCTTGATAGTGATAATAACAAAATAGTGAGTTTCACTTATACTTTTACAGAAAAATGAAATTAGTCCAGCTTGATTCCGAAATCAAGTTGATCGATTCACCAGGTGTTGTGTATGCTGATAAAAAATCTGACAATTCTCATAATGCTCTCAAAAATGCAGTACGTTCAGAGACCTTGATTGATCCTGTTAGTGCAGCTTCGTCTATCTTGCTGCGAGTAAATAAAGATCATGTGAGCTGTTATAAAAATTTATCTCTTATCTAGTTGTATATTTGTAGGGACTCTTATAATCATTTATGTATGAATACATGTCATTGAAAATAAATACTAATTAGTATTTACTTTTTTCAGATGAGAGAACAATATAAAATAGATAATTATTCAACAGTAGATGAATTCTTTTGCATACTTGCCAAGCGTTTTGGCTTTCAAAAAGGTGGTATACCTGATCCCCAAAGAGCTGCTAGAATACTTATTGATGATTGGAATAGGTAAGATATTGATTAATATTGAAAATGTGTCTATCTCATCTTGCTGTAATACTAAGTAGTTATGATATTTTTTGACATGAATAGTCTTTAAATTTTCTATCATAACAAGGGGCATACCAGGAAACCCAATGATAACTTAACGGGGGGATACAGTGTGGCATTGCAGCTTTTTCTTGACATTCCGAGTTCAATTACATGATTTAATATTTGTGTGTGTACATGGTTACACATATTTTTTTGAGTATTCATACAGACTACATATCTTTTCCTTTTCTTGGAAAGAAAAAGGCCACAAC
Organism: Gryllus longicercus; assembly: GCA_038098605.1. Taxonomy (NCBI): domain Eukaryota; kingdom Metazoa; phylum Arthropoda; class Insecta; order Orthoptera; family Gryllidae; genus Gryllus; species Gryllus longicercus. The sequence continues at coordinate 1,291,746 of JAZDUA010000231.1, forward strand.
AAATGTGGTCTTTTTACTTAGAAAGTAGTGTAGCTCATAAAATTTGAAAATGTTTCTATTTGATTTTGACTCCAAAATAATTTGCTTTGAGAAATACAAAAGTTAATTATTTTGATTTTATGTATCATCAGATTCTCATTCTTTCATCCTATAAAGAATAGCATAAAATAGTGAGAATATTTATTGCAGGGGTAAAATTAAACATTACACAGAACCTCCAGAAATAGGGAGTGACGTGCATGTGGATGCACAGATTGTGCAGACAATGGCCAAGGAATTCGACATTTCTTCATTTGAAGCCATGGAGACTGACGTGATTAAAGCTCTTGGAGATTCACAGGATGAATCAAATGAAGCAAATGAAGCAGAGGCTCCAAGAGAAATGGAAGTCGAAGTAGAAAACCTTTCACTTGGAGAGATTCCTGTTCTGGTATGTTAAATTTTGCTATTGTTGTGTAATGGTCAGGCCCTGGTAACCAGTCTATTGCCTACACTTAACATGGAGGGTGGGGTTGAGTAGTTTGACATGGGTGCTCAGCATGTGCCCACCATTTTTTGACTGGTGTGTTAACTGCTAGAGATGAATGACACTGACTTCTGTCATTTTAGTTGCTTTTGATGTTCTCTGGCAGACTAATGTGGCGTCTCATTAGTATGAAAATATTCAGAGATTAATTTTGCCAGGCATTTTTGATTCTTTACAAGCCACAGTCACAACATGATACTCTGAGGATTTTCCAGAGTTTGAGGCTTTTCTGCCCGCAGCTGGGTTTGAACCCACAAACTTGGGTTTAAGAAGCCAATGGCCAATGACCCCCATATTACTGGAACCAGCTTGTTAAATTATGGTCATAAGTGATTTACAATTTTAATGTGTTATGAAGATTCCAGATTATGATTAAAAGCTTGTGAATGAAGTGTAAATGTTTATTGAGCTTGTTGGGGTATCAATATAGGTACTCAAGCTCCTAGAATCTCATAATACTTGCAATTTAATTGTGTTAACTGCGTGTTTGTGAGCATTTGTAGATTTTGTTTGGCTCTTCAGTCTTTCAATTGAGTCTAAAATAAAATCTGAAAGATAAAAAGAAATTGTAGTTTTAAAGATATTATAACCCAAAATTCAGTGCAAAATTTCCAATTCATGATTGCATATAGTATGGAGTGAGATATAATTAATGTTATGACAAGTTTAAGTAAATGTTTAATGAAATGCAATTGATTTTTTTAAAATTCAGTTAGTCATGTCGGGTTGCAAAGCTTCTAAGCTTTTTTCTTTTGCCTAATAATCATCTTTTGTAATGGTTAAAGGATTGGGCAGCAAACATTTTTTTAAATATTAAAAGAAAATACTTCATAGTTGAGAGGAGTTTACTGGGCACTTTCTTAACCTTTAATAACAACCTCTTTTCTAATTACAACTGTTCTAACTTTTATTTGTATGTTTCTGAATTCATTGAAGCATCTCTTTGAAGAGTGGTCAGTGATAGATTTTACATACTTTGGAACTCAGTATTGTTATATCTTTGTGTAAACCAGCTGATGATGGAACCTCATTTTGCTTTTTTGACCAAGATTTATGTGGTATTTCTCTTTTGTCATTGCCCAAGTAATTATTATAAATAATTGTGCAGTATGTTGTGCCCAACTATGCTGTATCGGAAATATTCAGTAATTTTGAATCTTGGAATTGATTGTCTTGGGATCATTGTAAACTCCAGAGATGTGCAAGATCCATGAAGCAGTGAAACGATTCAGTGAAACAGGAAATATCAAATATTTTGGGACATTGATTATAAGCGGTACACCAGTGCAACTACCCTATGGTAATTCACGTATGTTGGAAACAATTATACTCAGCATCGTTGACTTTCTCGGCCGTGGTCCAGTTGGCAGCTGGCCAGTCACCAGCCAGCCGCCGCCCCAAACACTGCGCCTGTGACCCTGCCGCCACTGAGGATGTCTACCGCAGACATGGACGAAACATTTGGTCCTTCAATACCAACTGGACTATGGCCTACCAGCCCAGAAAATTTATCTTCTAATTATACTCAGATTGAGAAAGGTTACATTAATAAAGTACAAAGTTGTATTGTGCAATTGAGGAGTTGCGTGGAAGAAGGGTGTAATTGGGAAAACATAGTTTTGAGATAATCAAGAAAATTTCTCACAAAAATTAAAAAAAAAAAAAACATGTGCATATTGCACCAAAATCATACTAGTAACTGATTAAGCACACTAAATGCACTAAAATGCTCAAATATGTGGATTTACAAAAATTTGAAAATGTTGAATTATGTGCTTATTCCATCAAAGAAGCTAATTTTGATATAAATAGTTTTCTTCTATGAAAATCTGCATGTCTTTGTTAATTTCAGTAATACAGAATAATTTGTTTTTTCATCCAGATTAATAGAGATTCATTAATTCTTGTTTCCTGATTTTCGGAAAAGTTTTCCATTTTTGTCCTTTATTTTTATCTTCAACACTACATAAATAAGCATCTGAAGATGTATTACAATCATCTGGAGGCTTAAACTCTTCATCTTTCAATGAAAAATTAGATATATCGAACAAATTCATATCTTCTGTATTCGCAGCCATTATGTCGTACTGAACACCAGGAAATGAAATGATGCAAGATCATAGAGGTAACAATGTTATGGAAAAAGTGCACAATTGAGAATTTTGAAAGCCTCTCAAACACCATCTATTGGGTTTTGCACAGTACCTTGTGGAAGGATGGTAGAAAGTCACCTAAGGAACATTTTGCAACGTTTTACAGATAAATGCCATAATTCGAGTTACGCCCTTCTTCCACCTAACCCCTCAATTTATTCTTGAAATACAAAGCAATGTTGAGTTTTCCTGGAGTATGCTGACCAGAACTGCTAAGGTTAACAGTTGGCAGCATTAAAGACCTCCAATTCAGCAATTTTGGACGCTCATTGCTTCCAAAGAAAGGCATAATGTCTACCATTGTGATTATTGTGCCTCTAAATTGTTTTGTATTACAATATTTCTTTGTGATTAGATCTCGTCATCTGTGAAGGTAGAAGAACAAAGTAATAAAAGTAAAAAGTCTCGTTGGAAGAAGAAGAAAGATGTTGGTAAAAAACGTGATAAGCAGCTTCAATTGAAAGGCAGCCAGAAGCTAAACAATGTCAAAAAGCTAGAGTTCAAGAAACTGAAAAAAGATAAAGCAAAAAGAGGTAATATTTTGCATTTTATTTCTTTTTAATTTATCTGTGTTTTGAATTAATAGAATTGATAACTATCAAAGCTGTGAGTTTGAAAGAGAACTTGGCAACGTAATTTTAATGCCTCCTTGCAATTTTCAAATTTTTTGAATTTGAGCATGTTTTGTACTTACAAATATTGATTATGTGTTTGAATAAGAGTAATAGAGGATGAAGAAAGAAATGTTTACCTGGTGTCAAAAAAATATCAATGTTTAATTTCAGCTCGACAAGCTTCAAAACTAGCGGACACACTGAGTACTGTAAGTTTGGGTTCGGCATCAAAGAAGAGTAATGAAGATAATGATTTTTCAGTTTTAACGTGAAAAGTGAATAGGATTTTTGTGAAATGTTTGGTACTCTACCTGTATATTGTAATAAATGTATTCGAACTTGGATTAATTGTCAAGGAATAACCTGAATGATTCCCATAATTTGAAATGATTTTGAGTGGAAACTAAGGTTGTTATTTTTTCCCGAAGAGTTAATTTTTGTATCAGATATTTAGAGATTCAGTAGGATATCTACAATTAAAAACTTCCATATCTTAGCCTTCCCAGCATGAAATAATACACAGGATTCACAGGCGGAGCGGGAGGGCGGAGCAAGAGAGCAGAGCGGGAGGGGGAGCGGGAGCGCAGAGCGGGAGGGCGGAGCGGGAGGGCGCGGGAAGAGAAAGCCGATGGTTGGACGGCTAGAGCTACGGAATAAAGTGAGGGTGGTACATATGGACCGTGCTTGGGCTACTACCCCACACTTCTTGTTTTACCAGGGGCCACAAATCCCCGTGGTGGGCAACCTATATCTTTGTCTTTAGCCGCACCCCCCGCCGATGCACAAGTACGCGAAGGACTGGGTCCGCGTAAGCCTTATAAGTGGGATTCAGATCATTCCGAAGAACGTTCTTAGCAACAGCAAGCCCCAGTACTTCTCTGCGGCTGGACGCGCAAAGAAATTTAATGCTTAAAAAGAACGCAATGAAAGGACTCTGTTTGAATTAATATTGTAACTGAATGGAAGAGTTGGGAGGTCAAGAATGAGCAATTGAGTCATTTGTGACAAACAACTGTTTATTCCTGGCACCAAAGCTACCAGGTAAATTACAATGTCGCAATGGGCGACGCAAGTTCTTTTACTGAAACTACTCTGTGAATTAATTACAAGTGGTTAATTCTGCTGGGCCTGAGCGCGGCCACTTGCAGTTTTTCGCTGTTATAATTGTTCAGTGAGACGGCAACGTCTCATAGTTTTCACCAATGGCTGCTGGTCTTCGTGGGCAGGCCGAGGCGGCAGCCTCAAAGCAGAGGCGGCGGCGGCTCCGGGTTGCTGGTCTTCTGCGGCGCGTCTTCTCTCGCTCAGGTAGCGGCGATTCCAGATTGTCAGCTCGAGCAGGCTCAGAGGAGGCGAGTGGCCACGGGCGTTGACGTTGCGAAAAGGGCTGTCACTTAGCCCGGGACGAGAGGCGGCAAGGCTGGCGGGCCGAAGCGAGAAAACGGCGCGGGATCCGGTAATTTCCCGCCCGAGTTTTCTCCGCAACAATTTACGAGTCGCATCCTGACTGATTCGGCTCTGGGAAAGTCTTTTCCCAAACTCGCGTCCCGATCGTGAATGACTGAATAATTAGGCACATTTAGCTACCAAGCAGTATCTTGGAACTCTCCCGTAGTAACAAAAATTTATAAGTCTCTCTCGAAGAAATCTTACAAGGTGAAGTCTCCGAAGAAATTTTACAAGTGCCCGAAGAAATTCTACAAAGTTAGTGTCTCGAATCAATTTGACAAGTCTAGCCTGAAGAAATTTTAACAAGTCTCCGAAGAAATTTTAACAAGTCTCTTCCCACTGTGCATCGCGTTTATAATAGAGCTACGTTTCCCCTTCCCAAAATGTTCCTGACACCAAATTCTCCCTTCCCTCATGGCGAAGCTTCCCATTGGCCGAGGGTGGCTGCGTCGCAGAAATCTGATTAACCAATCTCGTGTCGATTTTTCTGTATTTTTCCGTCAATGTTCTCTGTCTGTCGCTGGTTTCGCTCTCTCGCTCGCTTCCCTTTGTCAGTTGTTCCAGAAGCTGATCGCAGCTGTCCTGGACACGTGCGCGCGTAAAGGCGCATTTCACGGGTTCCCGACGGCCGGCAGGGGCTAATCGACACCCTACTGTGTTTAGAGAGAAACAGCTCCCGCGAGGCTTCTGGCGCCCGGACGCGTGCCAGAACGCGTGCCAGAACGAATGTGGGGAGTTAGCATTGTTCGGAAGAGGCCGAGAAAGGTTTCACTCACGACGTGTCGTAAATGTGTCTTCCTCGCCTAATTGACACCCGGCCCAACTCCATCGGGGCTGGCATTCCCTGGTCGCGCGGCTGAAGGAAGGACGCGAGGGTGGCGCTTTGTTCGGCCGGTCTCCGGCGAGGGGGCAGCAAGTATTTTTATGAGGGGGTAATAAACCAGTTGCCTCTGGGAAGAAGACCCGTGCGCGGTCGGGGGGTGGGCCTCCCTGTCTAGCGGAGGGAACCGTCGCGGTGGAGGCCGCGTCCCTTTGACCCACTTCTTTCTCGACGCGAGATATTTCCAGCTGTAGGAATTACTTTGTTATTGACGATGCCATAATAAAATTATATTAATTAATCGGTGACGCCACAATATGCACGACTTATTGGAGAAAAACGAAATTAAAATGTATATGCTCGACCTTTTTATAATTCATGAAAATGTTATCGTGACTTCGAAATATTCTGATTCTCCTACAATTATAATAATTGTGAAACTTCATCTTTTTATGTGAGGCCTAAAATCTTCATTTATTCTGCGCGTCTGTTTCAACCTGAGTACAACTGTTGGCAAACCACGGTGTAGGTTGTTGTTCCGTGGTATCTGTATGCGACGGACAATCGTTCCTTCACCGACACCCGCCGCAATTACGGCAAATTTCGCATTTCCGGTATCAGGTGGTATCCGGTATCTGAAGAGCAACAAAATTTCTTTTCAGGTACTACTGAGCAACAAAAGCGATACATTCCCAAGTAATTATTTTTTATCTCTGTAATTTCCTTGTTATCTGGTAATTGCGGTGCTAACATGATGTCCAGTTTGCCGATTGTTTATAGCAAGGTCAAATGAGCGATTTTTTTTGCGTAACAAATTAGCAACAAAAAAGCAAAACATTTTGAGTTTAATTCCAATTATTTTAAAACTTTGCTGTGCTAATTTTACGGACCTTGTGAGGAGGATGTCCGGGAATTCCAAATCCGACGCGGCACTGTAACTGTGGTTCGCAAATAGACAACTTTGCGAATGCCCTTACCAAGTTCACTAATACTGATTGGCTCGCTTGCTCGCTGCTCCTTTTCGCTTTATACTTCCCGTTCCATCTACGCTCTCGCTGCTACTGATCATTCTTGCGCCACTAAGTCACCTCAGTTTACGGGACTTGTTCGAAGTATGACCGGGTAAAAATAGGAATTATTTTGAAACAAACAATTCTTCAAGATAAATTCAGTTCTATACTTCGGTTATTGAGGATACGAGAACGTCTGCCCCAATTATAGCACCAGTGGTGTGATAAATAAAATAAACTAGTGATGTTCCAGACCATATCGAACTAGTTCGTTTTCATATTTCTTTGCTCTGGGCTGTATTTTCGGTTTTAGTCCACTCTCTTCCCAGCTGCCATCCATTGCCACCTAAAGATAATTTTTTCATATTTGTTTCAAATTTTAGTTTCCCTAATGATAGAACCGAAACATGACTTTCAGAATACTATAGGAATGTAAAACCTCATGGGCATTTTCTTTGAAAAATTTTAAGAAACGAATGTTTGAGTGTTTCTGAAAATGCAGAACTGCGAGCTCAATTTCTCAGAATACTTTTGAGTTTTCGAGGAACTTTATGAGTAGAGACTGGATTTTTATGTAATTACATATTTTTTCTTTCTACTTACCAATCTAAAAAAATGAATCTGGGCGAATTCTTACCGTCCTCACACATCAAATTTTTTCGTTACATATTTTTACATACTTAGTACTACGTTACATATTTTGCAATTTTTAACACTTTTTTTTTATTTGATCAATTTTCTTCAATTGTATGACTCAAATTTATGAAAAGAAGTATTAAAAAAACACTCTTATTTCCTATTATCCGCGCTCGTTTTCTTGAGCTCGCATTTCGCTAGATGTGAGAGGAATGGGGGCTTGGCTATTTCGACGGCAAGACGATTAGTTCTGTCGTATTCTAAGACAACTTGTAGTTTGTTTTCATTTGCAAAATAGCTTCTATTACACTGGAACAAACGTTTCTCATGATTAGATTTTATCAACAAGGCTCATCCCTAACATTTATTATAAATTCAATTAATGGTAGTAAAGGAGTGAGAGAAGGTATGCCGGGGCTCAAGAAAGCATGCGCGCATAATATATCGTTACTGCGTGCTGTCTACTCGAGGTTCCCTACTTGACACGGTAGGATAATAATAATAATATATTTATTTTGGCCACAATTGGCGTCTTTGCCAGGTCGTAGCCAATTAATTACACCATACAAATGAAAATGAAGTGACATTAAATATTTCATAATAAATACAATGAAAACGAACACTGAAGTAATAGTAAATATAATGTATTGCATAGAACTGTGTATACCCCAGCATAGCAAGAAAGCCTCCATTTCACGCGTACACATGTGAAACTCAGACTTTCTGTGCACACACCCAAACACGCACGCACCACGCACAAGTACGTACACACACGCGCACACACACACACACACACACTATATATATATATATATATATATATATATATATATATATATATATACATGTATATATGTACACCCCAAAATATACTTACAGCTAATTAATTCCATCTTATTATATTCTATCGTATTCAATTGTATCTAATTTCACTTCTGCTACGTCGTGCTGCGCTGCACTACACTGCAACGCCCAGCCCCACACTCCAATATATTTTATTTTATTTTTAACATTGGTAATGTCGCATATCACACTGAATTTTCCTGGAACTGCACTTCACTTCACTAAAAATAGCTAATAATTTGAAGAAAATAAAAAATAAAAAAATACTATTTGAGACTTCTTATGCAATTTTTAAAACACTTTACATCCTTGGGAAAGGGCTCCATGACTGTTGCGGGTATTTCGTTCCAATCCCTAATTGTGCGATTTACAAATGAATATTTACCGGTATCAGTTCACTGCCGTTGAGATTTAATTTCCATTTATGATCTTTTCTCCCTATACATGCAGGACTGTCTAGTCTTCCACTTATTCTCTCCCACGCTGGAGATTTATTATACGCTTTAAACATACAACATAATCTTGCATTCTTCCTGCGGGTACTTAATGATTTGAAATGTGTTTATGTGTCACGTTCCCTTGCAAACCCTATATTTATTAATTTCACTGCCCTTTTTTGGATCTTTTCTAATTCTTTTATTTGACCTATTCTGTACGGATCCCAACAAGCTGACGAGTATTCAAGAGTTGGCCTAACTAAAGATGTGTAAGCCAATTTTCTACGTTTCTTTCCATGTTACCTTTTTTTAAAATTATCTTGACAAAATGAAACGACTTCCAAGCTTTTCTTACTACATAATTTATATGTTCTTCCCATCCTAAGTCGCTACGCTAAGGATGTTCTCAGTCCTGCTCGTCTGCATCAGTTCTCTCAGTGGCGGGAAGTGCGAGTCGGTGACTGAGATCAGTCCCACCTTCAGGTGTGAAAAGTTTCACTGACACCGCGTCTCATAAACTTTAACCTTAATTTCCGAGGAACTTTGCTGCACGCTACAGTGATTGTTTGCTGGTCGTAGATCTCGTCAGTTTGTAGGATGGTTTATATTGCGTCTAGTCATTCTGCTACCGTACTGAATAGTGGTAGATGAATAATAATAATAATAATAATAATAATAATAATAATAATGCCTTTATTAATGGCGAGGCTCAGGCCATAGGGCCCGCTCTTCCGCCTAACCACTGAATTTACATACATATAGAGTAGTAACATTTTAAGCTGTACATTTACGTCTGGGAGTACAAATCTAGGGACAATCCCGGCATATGCCTTCAGCGATTGAGTAAACACAGAAAAACCTCAATCAGGATGGCGGCTTAGGGCCGAACATTAATAGAACTGAGTATGTTGTACATAGTAGTTTAGAGAAGTTTAGTGAAAGAGAAAAGAAAAGACGTACAGGGGTAGGGGTCAGAAAATAAAAATGGTAAAATTTGTGAAGGAGAGGGAAGAGAAAAGAAGCGAAGAAAAGGATGAAGAAGAAGTAAGCGAAAAAAGTGAAGTTTTTTGAGGAACGTTACAGACAGCTACGTTTGGTTTACAGTGACACTTTACATAAATATAAAATAATTTTAACACCAGAGAAGCACAATACACTATAAGCAAATAAAACAGTAATTTTAAACACAATACTGGTAGTATTAAGGAACAATATAAAAAGTACTAGTATCTTAATATCAAGGGTTTACAACTGACGAGAATGTTGTATGGTGCAAAGCATGCGTCAATTTGTACACTCTAAATTATTTTTAAAATGTTTGTATTATTTTTAAAATTTATTTCAGATTTTTTTATAAATGTAATTTTATATTATGTAAATGTTCGTTTTATAATTAGTGTATTTTAATATTACATATTTTATCCTATTTTACATATTCCTACTGTTTCATTACATATTTATGTACATATTTTGACGTTTCATACTACATATTTTTCCGGTCTCTATTTGTGAAAGATTATTTACAGCACGAGTACTCACAAACGCAATAATCTATACAAGTCGCCGGTAATGTAAATATTAAGGACGTGAAATAAATGTCCAAAACAAACAAACAATTGTGTACGTTTTGAAAGAATCAAAAGAATATTACAATACGGAGTAGTATACGCCATATTGTAATATTCTTACACAGGACAATTTGTAAGATCCCTACCAAAAGTTTGAAAACAAGGTGGTGCCGTTTTCGAGTTATTGTTTTTGATATTTTTTGTGATGCATATATTTCACGCAATATTACCCGAAAACTACTTAAATTTTCAAAGAAATATGCACGACATCAAAGAAAGAACTAATTAGGGAGAATAAATTTAATTTGAAGAAAAAATCTCTCTTCAAAACTGTAGTTGTGAGGTGATGCCGAGAAAAACTCAAACTTTTGTAACTTTCAAAAAATCAAAGTTAACAGTAAACATTGGACCTGCGCCATTTTGAGAAACATATTTCAATCTATTTTTACAACATATTTGAAGAAAAAATTTGGAGGCATTTTTTAGATAATATAAAAGATGTCCCTAGGGCGTCAATTAAAGTATCCACAAATTTTAAACGATATTTTTTCAACTCGTAAAGCTTTCAGACAGGCCAGATCGACCAGTGAATATTCATTTTCAATTAAATTCTATTAATACTTGTAGTTTTGGCCCTAGTGTTGTGTGCCCCCCCCCCCCCACAGATGGGTAGACAGACAGACGGACCTTTTGAAAAGAAAGAAAAAGATTCGGTATTAAGGGGTCTCAAAACATGCATATCGTTGAAATCCAAAACTCATTTTCAATTTTTTTCCAAAGAGGCTTCGTAGTGTATATTCTATATGTCGTTTACTCAGTGAAAATTGGACTTGTTCAGACATTAGTATTGAAATTTTGACTTATTTCGGTGCTGCTACGTGGTGGCGACAAATTGAACTAGTGTCGGTACAAGTAATTTCTCTTTGCCGCAAACATAGCGTTACAATTCAAGATGGAGCCAAGCAGTTCTATGCGTTACATGTAGGTAGCACCACCGAGTTCTATCACTGCTTGTGCCTGCAGGATAAAAGCCGGCGGGCCAAGCTGACGCGCGTTCTCCTGTTGCCGTGACAACGACCCTCAACCAATAAGAAAAGAGTAGTTTCGTTTTGTCCAGCTCTGAAGTTGGTTTGTCACGGAGGCTCTCTTGTTTTCATTTTCTGCTCTCCGCGGAGGTTCTCGTGCTTCGGGCCTTCTGTGAAGGCGTGCGCAGGGCGTGTTGCCGTCGCCGTCGTAGACAGTGGATGCTCGCGATGTGTGGTTGCGATGCGATGTGTGATAGTCGCAGTACTACAGTGGACACATTAATTGGAAAAACTGTTTTCACGGAGAAGTGATCCTAAAAGAAGAGAAATGTGAAATCTAATTATTTTATTCGAAATGCCGCTAATAACAGTTTACCAGTAAAGCAAAGGTCATTGACTTCCAATTACACGATATGATTCCGTGCCTGAATTTGCCTGGGCGTCGCCAAGTGTTGGACCCACCGTCCGCCACTGCGCGAAGGCTCCAAAGGCGAAGGCCGGGGATCGTTGGACAGCGACTTGATGGGAAACGAGGGGTGGGGGAAGAGTAAACAAGCCACTTGCGAGGCATTTTTTCTTTACTGATATGCGTATACTCAAACATATTCGACGTTAAGTAACGAACTTTGCCATCCTTGTACTCTTTTCTTGATTAAGAAAAGTCAGCGTTTTTGTTTCGTTCGAACCCATGCTTGGCAACATAATCACGTGTAGCTTCATTAATAGACCACAAAGCTGGATCGATTTTCCAACAACAACGATCAGTCGAAGTTATGGTTTCATCACTTTTATGTTCTTGCAGGTGTATACATTCGGTAGAAATCCTATTTAATTAAAAAAGAAAATAATAAATTATTAGTATATAAAATATTCTAGAAAGATTATAATATATGTATAGATGGTTTAATTAAATATACAAAAAAATGCTTAAACTATTTACATCGGTTGAATCGTCGACTCATAATCAATCGCAGTTATATTTTCAATTGCTTGAGGAACCATTTCATTTTTAGCTGTTTGGAACTTTGCAGATTGCCATTATTAGATTCAGTGATAACCCTGAATAAATAAAAGAGTCAAAATATTATATGTATTATTACATATTATATAAAATAAAGTTTAGTAACATAATTAGTATAGTAACATATTTTATGCTAATTTGTTTAAATTCTATATTAAGATATAGTTCATTTTAACGAATACAACAACAAAACGTCAATAATATTTAATTTCTAATCATTGTACTAAACATTTTTTGCATTTTGAGAATATTTTAGCAACATTACTCTGCATTAAAAATATATTAAAGTTAACATTTATCACAAGTTATTAGTACATGGAAAAAATATAAAAGCTGAAAACTAAATATGTTATCTAATCTATTTGTTTATACTAACTCGGTAATAGAATTGTCGAATGAACTGCAGCAGTGATCAGTTTCACATATAGGTTTAAAGAATTCATTAATTTTTTTTGTCTTATCAATTTCTTTTTGACATTTCTCTTCCTTTTCTTTTCGGATTTTTGCATATTGACTTCCGCTGAGCCTTTTAGGATAATCACTCATTTTTTTAAAAAAATATCATTTTTACTCAGCGGGCTCTTACAATAAACGATACACAACTATAGTAACAAAAGAAAGAAAAGGGTTATTTCCAGATCCGTCTTCTAGAACTAACTCAAGAAGTAATAGATGTCGCTACTTTCTATATAGCGCAATATGAATGCATGGCGAAATCCGTCAGCGATTTCTGATTGTCTAATTCAAATTCCTTACTCTAAGAATGTAATTCTTTCTAATCAATCAATCAATCAATCAGAAGTCGTTGGCTAATTCTTTTCATGTATTCTGTAACACTGAAAATGTCTCCATTTGAAATTCAAACTTAATTTATAAATCAAAGGCTGAGGGGGCGGCTTTAGTCTCGTTTAAATCATTTTTAAAATAAAAATATGATTTATGCTGTTATAGCTTTTAGAGAACCTAAATTTGTTTTAGAAAATATCAAGAAAATTTGCCGCCGTATGCACGTGCCTATTGTGCCTATGCGTAAATCCACCTCTGGCGAAAGGCCTTGTTATTGGGTGCTGTGTTGTGGCCTAAAAACGTGACGGCACTTCAACAATCCAAAAACATCCTGAACATGGGACACCGCACATTTCTTTTGCAAACATCTTATATCGTAAGAAATGTACATCTTAAGCCCAGATATAAGATGAGCATCATTTACGGCCACCGAACCAACTCCCAGAAGAACTCTGGTGAAGGGGAGCATGTTTACCGGTGAAAATAGCTGAGAAAAAACAGAATAATGTAATAATAATAATAGTAATAATAATAATAATAATAATAATAATAATAATAATAATAATAATAATAATAAGTCTCCCAAAGTCCAGCCCTACGTCCGAGCAATTGAGAACTTAGCCACGTGGGAGACGGGCAACGTCAGAAAATTTGGCGGCAAACAGGGCGATGGCACACCCATATAGATATGGAGACACGAAATATGCGTCGTAAGGCCTCGGAAAAGCTGCCGCTACCTGGGGAGCGCCGGGGCACCTTCGGAGCCACCGCTGGAGGTGACAGCATGCGAGCCGGTGGTGATCAGCAGCTGAACAGGCGGGCCCTGATCGGGGATAACCAGGAATATACTACAGCCGAACATAGCAGCACCCATCCATCTTCACTTGCTGCACCTGCCGCAAGTGCTTCCCAGAGAAGCAATCTATTGCTTCCAGAGACCACTGCCGCAGGCAGGCAACGCAGAAGGATGAAGTGGACTACAGAAATAAATACCTTCATCATGCGTGAATACTACACCATTACCAAAATGGAGACTGACACTACGGCCTACCGACAAAAGTTACATCAAAGATTTCTTCACCGTTTCCCTGATTCTGAAGTTAGTGAGCAAAGAATAGCGGACCAGCGTCGAGCAATTGTTCAGAAAAATCTCCTCTCTGCACCAGTTTTGGAAGCAATCAAGGAAGAAGTGAGAAAAATGCTTAACTCCTCAGAACCTAGTAATCTGAGGGCAGTGGAGATATCAGCTGTGCAAACTCAGGATGACAATGGGACAAGCATGTCGGAAAGTATGGATGATAAGAGTGGTGAAGAGGTGCAAATTCGCAATGAATTTGCAGTCGCACTTGCAGAATTTGAGGGAACTGACCCACTGAACCGCTATCTCATTCCCAGACAAAATTGCTCGAAGAAATTAGCAAGAGCAATCAGCGTCTTGAATGAGAAAGTACTGCCACAACATCTACAACAAAGACCATCTTTCGAAGAAGTACACACAGCAATTTATTGTGCTGCGGTTGTGGCTTCAAGATGTAACGGTTCCAAGCTTTTCAGCCGCGTAGCAACTGTCCACAATGATCGAAGTGAAAAAAGAATGCCACCTTGGGAAAGACGGCTGGTGAATCGTATAGAAAGCACTAGGAGAGATATTGGGAGACTCACGCAATTTAAAAAAGGAAATACCTCAGAAAAACTGAGAAGAAAGGTGAATAACATCCTTATCAATACAAAAATACATACGAAGCACGAGCCCTTGAATTCAACAATAACAGAACATCTTGACACCCTACGACAAAAGCTTTTGGCGTTAACAAAACGCCTTCGACGCTACAGGAATTGCACTACGAGGAAGCAACAATTTTCTTTTTAACAGAAACCAGAAAGCATTCTACAGGAATATGTCAAAGGGTAAAGGGCTTGTAAATAATATGAAAGAGTCAAAGCTTCCCTCAAAGGCACAAATAGAGGACTTTTGGAAGCCTATCTGGTCATCTGCTGTGTCCCACAACCCAGATAGGACGTGGATTGAAATGGAATATGACAGACACCGAGATATTCCTCTAATGGGTGAACCAATCATCACCGTAGAAATTGTCCAAGCAGCGTTGAACAAAGCACATAACTGGAAGGCACCAGGCAGTGATGGCCTGCACAATTATTGGCTGGAAAAATTTACAAGCACTCACCATCATATAGCTAATATAATTCAATATTTTCTTCACAATCCAGAAAATCTACCTTACTTCCTCACTGAAGGTAGAACATTCATGTTACCAAAGGAGGGTGACACTAAAGACCCCTCGATGTACAGGCCTATAACCTGCCTTCAAACTTTCTACAAACTCATAACATCTTGTGTTTCACAAATGATGATGACACACATTGAGGAACAGAACATCTTAGCAAATGAACAGAAAGGATGTAGACCTGGATCTCAGGGATGCAAGGAGCAACTCATTATAGACTCTGTAATTACGGGGCAAGTGCTTGCAAAACAAAGAAACTTGTACGCATGCTACATAGATTACGCTAAAGCATTCGATACCGTGCCCCATTCTTGGCTCCTTCAATGTTTGGATGTATACAAGGTCCACCCGTTTATCAAAAACTTCCTGAAAACCGCGATGAGTCGATGGAATACAAAACTGTATCTCTCTAATGGAAAACAATCCGTCCACACAGATACTATACACATCCGCCGAGGGATTTTCCAGGGTGACTCTTTAAGCCCTTTATTGTTCTGCTTAGCCTTGAATCCCCTGTCTACTCTACTTAATTCAGCTAATTATGGAATCGCTCTTAAAAAGGGGAACTCAACTCTTCTCCGGGTCTCACATCTTCTTTACATGGATGACCTGAAGCTCTATGCAGACACTGAGAGTCATATGCGGCAACTAATAAACGTGACGGAGAAGTTCACTGACGACATCAAGATGAAATTCGGTTTGGATAAGTGCAGGAGAGTGAATATCATTCGGGGTCATATGCAAGTTATAAATTTGGAAACTGATAATGAACCAAAGATTACCTTCATGGAACCCCATGAAACTTACAAATACTTGGGTTTCCAACAGTCGCTCCGAATCAAACACACTGTTACTAAGAACATACTAACAACTGAAGTGTGTAAACGATTGCATGGACTCTTAAAAACTCAACTCTCTTCTAGAAACCTTGTGCAGGCCATCAATTCATTTGTTATTCCAGTGCTCACATACTCCTTTGGCGTTATTAAATGGAGCAATACCGACCTCGACAACCTCCAGAGGACAATGCGAACCGCTATGACTCAACACTGAAAACATCATCCCCATTCAAGTACTGAGCGTTTTACCCTTCCAAGGTCGCAAGGAGGGCGAGGTGTTGTAGATCTCATGAATCTACACAGCACTCAAATTGCTTCACTCAGAAGATACTTCTTGGAACATTGTGGGAGAGTTCAGCAAGCAGTGAGCGCAGTTGATAATAACTATAGTCCTCTGAACTTGAAAAAGCTTGATCCGCCTGTTCAACCAATCATTGAAACGGAAGAGAAGATATCCTTATGGAAAGCGAAGGCACTGCATGGAAGGTACCCTCACGAGCTAAGTAAACCAGAAGTCGACATCTCTGCGTCGCACGCATGGCTCCAGCACGGGGATCTCTTTCCGGAGACAGAAGCCTTCATGATAGCTATCCAGGACCAAGTGGTACCAACATTGAACTACAGAAAACACATTCTGAGAGATTCTACCATTCATTCCGACTCGTGTAGAAGATGTGAGGCTGCAAGCGAAACTATCCAACACGTGACAAGTGGATGTAGCAGCCACGCACAGTTGGAATACAAAAAGAGGCATGATGAAGTGGCGAAGCAGGTACACCAATTATTGGCATTGAGAACGGGCTTACTCGCCACTTCCGTGCCGTATTATAAATATGTGCCTCAGAATGTGCTTGAAAGTAGTGAGCACACACTCTACTGGGATCGCTCCATTATCACTGACAGACATGTCGGCGGCAATAGACCCGATATAACGTACATTGATAGAAACCATCAGCAGGTTTTCCTTATCGATATATCAATACCCAATACCCACAACATATCGGGAAAATATCAAGAGAAGATCCAGAAGTATACCGATCTCGCCCATGAAGTCGCATCTCAGTGGAACTTCAGTAAAGTGACAACTGTGCCTATAATAATATCAGCTACAGGTGTGATCCCAAAAATGTCACTTCGGGCACTGGAGTGTCTTCACTTGGATGCCAGGAATGTATATAATATGCAAAGTGTGTAATTTTGAATACATGCTGTATTGTCAGAAGCCATCTGAACCTTCAGTAAAGCAACCACACACCTGGCCATCATTCCTGTGTGTGGTTGACATACCGACCAGTAATACTGTGAATACTGTATAATAATAATAATAATATTTAAAAAACGTACGATTAGCAACATTTAAAAATTTAGACGAATTCGCTCCCGAGTTATAGAAAACTTATTTGCATTGGGAAACATATACTGCAGATTTAATATTTTTCGATTGCTAATAAAATAGAAACACACATCGGGCTCTACTCCTACTACTACTAGCAAAAGGAGAGTTCAACAAAACGTGCGCGTAGTGGCTATATGATCTTAGTTATTTCCTGATTTTAATTTTCTTTCGTGAATACTCTAAGGTGTGTTACATGGAAATTGCTTTCTTTGAACGAAGCGGAATGGTGTTTGCACAGTAATATAAAACTTTCGCAAATTATTCAGACGTTTGATTAAGAAATGTCCAAATCACGTGACTTTTAGAGCTTCTGAGAGCAACACCGTCGCCTCTGTGTGCCAAGCGGCAAATTGCATTTGCCAGTTGCTGGTATGCCGCAACTAATGGTTGAAATACAGTATACATGTGGATTTTCTTTTAGTACGTCGAGATCATACTTCGTACGAGGTTTTCCTCTGCCTATAACGGATTAAAACGCTTTTGTTTTTATGTAGGCACACTTTCTTGCAGTGAGAAGGTCATTTTTCTCCAAAATAAAGTTGTAATTTCACGGTAACCAAGTTGGGTAAAGTACTGGTCTGGGGAAACGGGGGCGGGAGAAACAAAGCTTTTTAAGATTCTCTACCGTTTCCAGAAATCAGGAAAGTAAAATTATAGTATTCTCAGAACAAAGAGGACAAAAGTGGATTTCTACTTTGAAACGAGAAACGTTGGTTGGTTATTTCAAGTCAACATACAGGTAACGCCTCATTCATAATTCGCAGTTCAAATGGCATAACATGTAAACATTCTCAGATGTTTCACCTATAAAGGTAAGTAAATTTTCCAAATTTTTGCTTCAATATAAACAATTCACTAAAAGGGCATAGCTCACAAAAATATGTTGTAATTTACATGCTGAATAAACACAGCAACATAATATACATGAGCCACTAAAATTGTGTGAATCTTCAAGACTTTTTACCTTTTTTTAATTTTCACTTCCTATCATTACAATTTACTTCACTTTTTCACAATTACATATCCTTTAAGAATTACTGACTTCTACATTACCTTGGGCATTCATTTTTATGTCAAATACATTTTATTTAGTACATAACCATGTCCACCATATTGAAAATGTCCTAAATAATGTAATTTAAAATAGCCCGGTTCACGTCCGTCCTCCATTTCAATTGGTTTACTGCCTTTCGACGCTTATTGGCTGGCGGTGGGCGAATATGGCTGCCTCTTTCTCATTCGTTGTTTCTGTTGGGGTGGGAGATTCGAATTTCTCCCCTCCACGAAAATAAGGGCTTTCCGTTTAACATTGAGTGCAGTCTCTGATACATACTATCTGGGCCACACATTCTTAAACTCCATGCACAATGTATATTTGTTGTTCTGTTGACTCTTAACGTTTTTTTAAATGTCTTACCACTAGCCTACACTCTTTGGTATATTATGCAATTTTTCTGTTCAACGCTTAAATGCTTCCTTTGTTATAATGCATAACGCAATGTTGCAGCTCTTGCTAAAACTGTTCTGAGCGTTGTTCATTACGACCGTATAAAGGCATCGGTCACGTGATCAATAGAATTTAAGGATATCTCCTTACGACTGCCGCTAAAACTCCCTAATATCTATTACTATTTTATTTATTCGTTCGATTTGCCAGAAGCTTACACGAATCATACACAGTCACTTCATGCAAGAAATAAAACATAACAATAAAATAATATAGTAATACAGTACTACAAAAACACACTTTTAGGTCTCTCAGCCATTCGGCTCCCGCGTCGCTTAAGTTATGAAGTGATTCAAGATTACCATTTTCAAATCCATAAATCGGGCACTGAATAATGTGGTCCATGGTCTGGGGTAGTCCACACTCACACTCACCGTCCTTACTATATCCCCATTTCCTTAGCTGCTCTTTGCATCTTCCAAATCCAGTCCGGAGTCGATTTAACGTTGTCCACTGGCGCCTCTTCAGGTTGAAACCTGGAACCCGCTTAGTGGGGTCATCTATGAGGGTCCAATTCCTAACCTTCGTCTCCTTCCATATTCTTTTCCATTCTCCAGAGGAGTCGTACAGGTCTCTTGGGTTCATGCAAAAGGGTCGCCTCGATTTGAGACGATTGTTTCCATACACATACTCATGTATTGGGAGTTTGGGATTGGCTTCTATTTTCGATCTTTCTTTAGATGCGGCTTGTTCTCTGCGGATATATGGTGGCTGTATATTAGTTAACACAGGAAGCCAGTGGACGGGGGCTGCTTTCAGCGTTCCGCTAATCAGCCTCATGGCCTCGTTTAGCTGGACGTCCACTTTTTTGGCATGTACGCTGTTCTTCCATACTGGGGCACAATACTCCGCAACGGAATAGACCAGCGCCAGCGCGGATGTACGGAGAGTAGCAGCAGAACTTCCCCACGAGGTACCTGCCAGTTTCGAAATAAGGTTGTTTCGGGTCTTCATTTTTTGACTTGTCGCCACCAGGTGCTCTCTGTAGGTAAGACTTCGATCGAGTTTAACTCCTAGATATTTTGGTGCTCTATCATGTTTTATGTTCCGGCCGCAGAACTTCAATTTCATCTCTCTCTTAGCCTCTTTGTTATTGAGATGCATTACCGTACATACAGTTTTGTGTGGGTTAGCCATCAACTGCCATCTCCGATAGTAATGCTGTAGTCTCGTCAGGTCCGGGTTTAAATCTTTTTCCAATTGCTCAAAAGTCTTACGTTGGAGAGCTACCGCAAGGTCGTCAGCATACGCAAACTTTTTTGCTTTCAGCTCCGGAAGATCTGCTATATAGAGATTAAATAAACACGGAGACATTACCGATCCTTGTGGTAGTCCGTTTCGCAAAAACCGTGGTTGACAAGCTTTTCCTTGTGATATTACCCGAAACTTCCTTCCTGACAACATATTTTTCAGAAGTCTAGTTATTTTTAAGCACTTTATAGTTCTTGTCAGTTTGAAGAACAAACCATCCAGCCATACAGTGTCACAGGCCGCTGATAGGTCGAGCAGTACGACTCCTGTCTTGTTCCTATTTTGGAAACCATTTTCGATAAATGTAGTCAGTGAAAGAACCTGATCACAGCAGCTTCTATTTGCACGAAAGCCAGCTTGTTCCATGGGTATTTCCTTATCCAATATAGGTCCTAATCTTGTCAACAGGATTCTCTCAAAGAGCTTGTACGTAGTACAAAGGAGGGAAATCGGTCTATAATCTGTAGTCTCATTCCCCTCTTTTCCTGGCTTTAAGATAGCTATGATTCTTGCCTCTTTCCATATCTCAGGCACCATACTAGTCTCAAGGATATTAGTAAAGAGGTCCGCCACCCACTTTATTCCTCTGAGCCCAAGGTTTTTCAGAAATTCTGGCGGGATATCGTCCGGGCCGGCAGCTTTCCCTTGCTGCATTTGTAGGATTCCTTTATTCACCTCTTCTACGGATATCTGCTCAGACAGCTGGGTGTTCTCAGAGAAGTTCTTCTCAGCGTCCCTCATTAATGCCTGAATTTTCATCCTTTGCCTTTTTGAAACGCTGATTCTTGCTCTTCGAGCGAGGGATGCACTCTACTACATATTATCTTGATAGGTTTATGTAATCAGTTGTAACCACAGGGGTGAAGGTGAGATAAGGAAATTGGCAACACACTGCCAGGCCACTTGGAGCGCTAGTTGAAAGAATATCAAGCAATGATTAGTTAGTGGATTTCGCTTGTTTTTTGTACGTCACATCCCGCCTGCCTGCGTTTTCCACATGGCGGAAGTGTGAATCATATTACTGTTGGTTACGTTCATGAGTTCCTTTAGTGTTCTGTGCGTTCATGTGTGTGTTTCGCGTTTCAAGATATTGTGGCGTCGTCGGGTGCGAGTAACTCACAGACACGGAGTTGTTTTATACAGTTTTATTACAAGATATTTACAGTATATACAGACTCCCTGGAAACACGCTGCAATTCCCAACACAGCATACCTCTGGGCATTCCGCCCCAACCTGACGCAAACCCCAGCGGCTTGGCGCCGCTCCCAGTCTGTGTCCCGTGGCACTCGCCACACCTCGCAGCCTAAGCTCGCGATAACCCCTGGCGGGTGACAAGTGCCTGCCGCACTCCGATCCGGTTCAGACTCGAATGACTCCGGCGGTTTACTTTCCAGCCGCCTCGCGAGGGGTCACGTGACAGCCTCCACATGTCGATGGCGTTCTCTCATCCCGGAATGTCGCCTGTTAACAATTTGGAAGTCCAGCTGCCCCGCAGCTGGCCGCACCAATCAATTTCCTTTGCGACAGTAGACCTCCGCATTCCGAGACCCGCCCTCCCGGCTCCCCGAGGCGGGGCCCGCCTGCGGCGGGCTTCCGCTCGCCGCCAAAAGACTGCCCCCCAGGGCCGGCCTCCGGCGGCGGCGGCCCTCCGCCCCTTCGACATGTGCTGACCGTCTGGCCCCCTCGCACGACGCCTCCGCCCCTCCGACATGTGCTGACCGTCTGGCCCCCTCGCACGACGTTACAATCTCTCCCATACTTGGGGTAAAATTTTTTTTCGCAGACTTTTCAATCACAGAGAAAAAATTTCCAAGATTGTACGCCGACCTGTCCGTAATACATTACGGTATTACACTTATGCTCCCTTGGTACTTCTTCTTTCCCAATTTCATATTATACTTGTACCTTTACACAAAACCTTGGGTGGGGATGTTAATTTGAAACAACCATCATTAATGATTTTTCCCCAAAATAGCTCAGCTAGAATCATTAACTCAGAATTTAACCAAGTTGCCCTCCAAATGTTCAGAAATACATTTAATTTTTTTGTGATTATAACCTTGGGCAACAAATATCACAACCCTCACAGCCTTACACTGTCTATCACAAAACCTAAATCTTAAAATTAAAAAGACATTTTATATACAATCATTACACTCTTAACAATAGTATTTACAATTTTATACATTTGCACCGTTTTTGTACATTTTGGCTCCACTGTCGTGGTGCCCCCCTGCACTCCTCTAGATTACTCCAGGCTAGTACATGCGACTCAGTGCATCCACATTTACATGCTCTGTACCTTTTTTATGCATGATGGTGATGTCGTATTGTTGCAATAACAGCGACCAGCGCATCAATCTGGGATTATTCCCTGCAGAATTTTTTAACCAGACCAGCGGATTATGGTCTGTCTCAATTTTTATTGCTACCTGTCCATCCAAATAATATCTGAGCTTTTGAAGACCCCATATTATCCCCAGACACTCTTTTTCCGATGTAGCATATTTGGATTCCGCCGGTGTAAGCTTCCTACTTATATAGAGTACCGGATGCTCGTCTCCGGCATCGTCTTTTTGAGCTAAAATTATTCCCAACCCTCTATCGGACGCATCTGATTGTACTATAAAGCTTTTAGAAAAGTCCGGTGCTTTCACCACTGGGTCGCCGCAGAGCGCCTCTCTCAATCGGCAGAATGCTTCTTGGCATTCATCTGTCCACGTTACCTTTCCTTGCCGCTCTCGCCCGCGTAACAGGTCTGTCAAAGGTGCCGCCTTCTCCGCGAACCCGTGAATGAATTTGCGGTAATACCCAGAAAGACCTAAAAATGCGCGCACCTGCTTTTTCGTTTTCGGGACGGGAAAGTCTCGGATTGCCTTCACCTTCGCGTCTACTGGTCTGAGCTCGCCATTTCCGACCACATATCCCAAATATTGCACATGTGTTTGTGCATACTTGCATTTCGCGGGTTGAACAGTGAGTTTTGCCTGCTGCAAAATTCCAAATACTGTGTCGAGATGACGCACATGTTCCTGCCATGTATTGCTAAATACTGCAATATCATCCAGGTAAGGCAAAGCGAACTCTTGACATTCCCGTAAAAGCGATGCCATCATCCGACTGCATTGATACGGCCCATTACGTATTCCAAATGGTAGACGCAACGGCCTGTATGTGCCGAAACTCGTAACAAATGCAGCGTATCTCTGTGCCCTGGCGGTGAGACCTATCTGCCAGTAGCACTTGGCCAAATCGAGTGTTGTAATAATCTTTGCTGCCGCAACGGTCTCGATTCTTTCGTCCATATTTGGCAATGGGTAGTACTCCGTTTTAATGATTTGGTTTAGGCGCCTGTAATCAATACATGGCCGCGGTTTCTTGCCCGGCGCCTCAACCAGAATCATTGGCGACGTAAAATCAGATTCGCCTACTTCGATAATGCCCTCCTTAAGCATTTTCGTGATTTCGTCTCTTAAAATTTTTGTTTGTCTCGGTGACATCCTATACGGCGCACTCCTAACTGTTTGCGTGTGATCAGCGAGTTCTACGTCCATTGTTACGACGTCAGTTAATCCTGGTTTTTCCGAAAATATGTTTTTATATTTGAAAATTACATCTTTCAAGGCTGCCCGAAATTCCGGCTCCACATGGGTGTCATCAAGCAATGACTCGATGTCAAAATCACTTGAGTCTAATTTCAACGCGTACCGATCCAGCTCGTCTTCTTCCTCCGCCGTCCCTTCCGAAGTGATACCGAGGAAGTTAACGTATTCGGTCCGTTGGTGGTACCGCTTTAACATATTTACGTGGTACACCTTTGCCTCTTTTTTCCCTGGCATTTGTACTACGTAATTAGTTTCCGAAATCTGTTCTTTAATTTCGCCCGGACCAACCCACTGAATTGCCAACTTCTGTGTTTTGTTCGGAGCCAAAACTAGCACCTTGTCTCCCGTCGCAAACGTCCTGCGAATGGCCCTCCGGTCGTACCAAACCTTACGTTTCTCTTGTTCGGACGCCATTCGCTGATGTGCTAGCTCCCGGGTTTGTTTTAGTCTGTTTATTAATTTAAAGACATGTTCGACCACCGGACTCGTCTGCTCTTCTGCACCAGCCAAGTGCTCATACATAAGCGTGATGGGAGTACGCAGGTTTCTGCCGTAGACTAGTTCGGCCGGTGAGAATCCCAGACTTTCATGTACCGTGGTTCGCAGGGCGAACATAATAGCTGGGAGCTGTTTCTCCCACTCTGTCCCGGCCTCTAGGCAAAGCACCTTTATAAGTCTATTCATGGTGCGGTGTACCCTCTCGATTGCGTTACTCTGCGGGTGGTACGGTGAACTGTGGATTAAGCGGATGCCGAATCGCTCCGCAAATTCCGCCGTCAACGCGCTCGTGAAGCATGTCCCTTGGTCGGTTTGTAGTTCCCGCGGAAATCCTATCCTACTAAATAATTCTAATAAGGCTTCGATGACTGTTGCTGACGACAAATCTTTTATCGCTTTAGCTTCGGGAAATCTGGACGCGAGACACATTGCGGTGAGGATGTACTTGTTGCCGGCTTCTGACTCTGGAAAGGGCCCGCACGCATCGATATTAATCTTTGCAAATACTTCTGAGACGACAGGTACGAGTTTCAGCGGCGATTTCTTTTTGTCCCCTGCGCGTCCTACCCTCTGGCAGCTGTCGCAGGTGCGCACGTAAGTCTCCATGTCTTTAAAGCAATTTGGCCAGTAAAAATACTTGGCCATGGAGTCCTTACTCTTTGTGACCCCCAGATGTGCATTCGCCGTTTCGTGACAGACCTTTAGCACCGCACTACGATAGATCTCCGGCATTACAATCATTTCGTAGCAGTCGCCGCGTTTACTCTGCCTGGCCCGGAACAACAATCCGCCTTTTTCGAAATAATCATTTTTTTCTGAGCCGACTCCTCTGGCTAGCTCCGTTAACTTTTTTATCTCCTCGTCTTCCTGTTGCGCTATAGCTAATGACTGTTTGTCGATTTTTAAAAGATTTATTATGCCCGCATCTAATTCGGACGCGCCCCTTTCCTCATCTGCGCCCACCAACAATTCCTCCGTTCCGCCCGTGACATTAGTGGACGCTGAGGGCGACGGCTCACGCCTTTGTCGGTCAGGCGAAGTTGTACGCGTCCTTCCGTGAATTTGTGACCTGGTCTGCACCGCACATGCTAGTTGTGGTTCAACAAACCCCCTTTTAACCTCATCCATCAAGGTAGCCGTACGGTTACCTAACAAATAGTAATCAAGCTGGCAATTACTATTCGCTACGGCTGCCTTTGTAACGAACCTGCCGAAGGGCCCTTCTAACGTGACGCGTGCCACCGGCAGATTTTTTGGTTCTGCATCTAGTGGTTGCATCACCCAAACGTATTCCCCGGTCAATTGGTCATCCGTCACATGCTTGCCGCTTACAATATCATAAGTAGCACCTGAATCTCGAAGTAATTTCACGGCAAAATTATTGACCTTTCCGACGCATGTGAATGGTTTTAACAATGCTTGACCTTGCGTTTCGGCTACGTGATATATTTTTTCCACGCTCTTCCGATCCGGACATTGCCTACGAAAGTGCCCCGCTTCTCCACACTTAAAGCAAGTGGCCGCCTTAGGCCTTTCAAATTCAGCTGTGTGATTCACCTTCGATTCGGGCTGTTTAGTGACTCGCGGCGCACCTTCAGTCGCCGGGTCCACCTTTTTTATCTGCGTTTTCTCGTTGCCCGTAAATCTAGAGAAACTACGTTTCCAGCCTGCCCGGTTATTTTCATAGCTATCGAGTTTCTTTGCTAGCTCGAGTGACGCGGCAAGATCTCCCCACTCATCAATAAAATGGTCGCGCATTTCTGCCGGTACTCTTCGCTTTAATTGATCCGTAACCATTAAATCTAGGAGCTCGTGGAATTCCGTAATCTTAAGCCCCGCGACCCATTCCTTGCAATAGTTACTTAATTCCCGGGCATATACGCTCCACGTGGTTCCCGCCCGTCTTTGGTGTGATGCGAATAACTGTCGAAATCTTTCGGCGTTAAATTTAAACATTTCTAACAGCCGCCTTTTTGCTTCCTCGTATTCAACGCCACCCGCTCCCGAATCCAGCATCAACCATGAATTTACTTGATTAGGCAACAGTGCCATGAGATTTGTCACCCATTCAGTTTCTGATATACCTAGTTGCCCTACCTGTGCTTCGAACACACTAAGGAACATTGTAATATCATCATTTTCGCCCTTAAACCGATCCATGACGTTTTTAATTTGCACGGTTGCCTTCGTTGCGGTACCGGTACTACCTATCGATTCCCGTGCCGAGGTGGTCGTCGTCATACGCAACTTTTCTATCTCGTGCTGTCTATCGCGTTCGCGCTCCTCTCTCTCGCGTTTGCGCTCGCGTTCCTCAATGAGAATTTCTTTGGTCGCATTAGCTAGTTCCCTCACAACATCCTCCTCATATTGCGCGCTATCGACAATTATTTGTTTTAGTGCAACAACCGTTTCATCACCAGAAAGCGTTTCTCCCATCTCTGTGGCCACTCGAAGCAACACCTCCTTCCTGAATCCCGCAAGATACGCCATACTGCCTGAATTAATCCTAGCGAGTACAAAAAGACACACTTACGTACAGGGAGCCCACGGTGCCGCTTGCGCTCTGGTGAGGTTGAGTCGTGGCCACGTGTAGACGTCGGTCCTTCCTTCCTTCCTTCCTTCCTTCCTTCCAGACCTGGACCAGTCTTCGTTCTTGATGCTCCCGTTGCTGCCGCACGATTTAATGTTTCCTCGCGCGTTACTAGTTCCTCAAAATCTCCAGCTCAGTTCTATTACTGCGGCACCTATCATTGCTTGCATACGTAACCGCACTGTTCACAATTTCGACACTTGCTGCCGTAATCAATGTTACTGCTCACTACTCTGCGTCAATTACTACACTCATTATCGCGTGGATGTCCAATGTCACTGCTACCATTTAATGTTGAATGGCTGCCACCGCGTGAAGGTGCGTTGTAACCGCTGCCACCATTTAATGTTTGAATGGCTGCCACCGCGTGATAGTTCGTTGTAACCGCTGCCACCATTTAATGTTTCCTCGTCTGTGGCGTCGTCGGGTGCGAGTAACTCACAGACACGGAGTTGTTTTATACAGTTTTATTACAAGATATTTACAGTATATACAGACTCCCTGGAAACACGCTGCAATTCCCAACACAGCATACCTCTGGGCATTCCGCCCCAACCTGACGCAAACCCCAGCGGCTTGGCGCCGCTCCCAGTCTGTGTCCCGTGGCACTCGCCACACCTCGCAGCCTAAGCTCGCGATAACCCCTGGCGGGTGACAAGTGCCTGCCGCACTCCGATCCGGTTCAGACTCGAATGACTCCGGCGGTTTACTTTCCAGCCGCCTCGCGAGGGGTCACGTGACAGCCTCCACATGTCGATGGCGTTCTCTCATCCCGGAATGTCGCCTGTTAACAATTTGGAAGTCCAGCTGCCCCGCAGCTGGCCGCACCAATCAATTTCCTTTGCGACAGTAGACCTCCGCATTCCGAGACCCGCCCTCCCGGCTCCCCGAGGCGGGGCCCGCCTGCGGCGGGCTTCCGCTCGCCGCCAAAAGACTGCCCCCCAGGGCCGGCCTCCGGCGGCGGCGGCCCTCCGCCCCTTCGACATGTGCTGACCGTCTGGCCCCCTCGCACGACGCCTCCGCCCCTCCGACATGTGCTGACCGTCTGGCCCCCTCGCACGACGTTACAATATTTTGTTTTCGTGGACACAATGGCAACAGTTTCGAGTTTTCTCCATTTCGATTTGCTGGTCTTAGCTCTAGAGGTTAGCATTTAATTTAAAGTGTCATTCACGATTATTTGTATGAAATTTGTAGCGTACTGTATTCACATAACACTATAAGAAAATGTGTATTTTTTGTAATGTAATGTTATGATTTGTTATTTAATGTAATATTTTTAAAGAATGTTTATGAATATTTGTATACATTTCTAGAAAACAAATGGCCATTTAAATAATTTGGAGAGAAGGTTTTGCTTTAATTCCAAATCACTTGATGATACATTATTTGTTAAATGATTTATCCGAAGAACGTATTTTTGTGTGTACGTTTTTTTAATATACAAATGTGTAATAGATGAAAAGCAGATAATACAAACTAAAAAAAATACAAAAGGCCATGAAAAGGTAAAAAAAATTAAAATGTAGAAGTCTGTATTGAATATTGTTTAATATATATTGTACACTGAAGGTAATGATTTATTTATTTACTTATTTATTAATTTTGATTTCTTCATTTCTGCCATTACCATATAACTAGACGACTCTCCTCAGTTATGACCTTACCCAAGTGCATTAAGAAACTAGATAATTACTATATTTTAGAAAAATTGCAGTAGAATGTAGCCTATTAATATCTATTAACTTTCGCGAAGACGATTGTGTAAAATTAGCTTTCATACGTTGCGCTGGGCGGGCGGTTTTGTATAGTTATTTGCCAAGCCACTTGGAGTGCTGCGAGCGACTTTTGTTTCCGACGTTTCACATTGAGGGTGCACTTCTATCCTTTATTGTTCTGTGGTTGTAACTGTCATGTAATTTGATCTTATTTTAACGATGTTTTCTCACCTGTTAATGGAGACGCAAAAGCCTCCGAAACGTTGTGTATATTCAAGATTTTTTTAAATAAACTGGGTATATGAACTGTTAAACTTTTCTCCAATTTAAATGCATGATTGTCTATAAATCAGTGGAACATGTTTTTTTTTTAATTTTATTTATGTAAGGTCGCTTTTCAACAACTGGATCATAAGCGACCACGGGAATCAATTTATAATTGACACAAGAATACATATTTTTTACAGTTATGCCATTATACAATTAGATACAATTCATACAAGCATATAAATTGTTAAAAGGTATTAACAATGTAGGTACTTACATAATTGGAATGGGTAAACATTTATTTATTTACATACATTTCACAAGTAAACCTGTTTTGATAGAATAAATATCACAGATAATCAATAACGTAGTTCAATAATACTTTTCAAATACTTTTCAATATACTTTTCAAATACATTGTTTAATAAATACATAGCAAAGAAGTTTAATTTCATTTTTATTCAATTTCGTGTGCACACCTTTATCTTGACCAATACTTTGTGTCTTTTCTCGGGTATACACTGCGATTTAAGCATCTCTGTCTCTAGCAGTTATCAGCAGTTGACAGTTTCATCCAATCGGAGCCTTAATCGTCACCGTCGTGACGTCACTATGGGGATCTATATGTACCCGATTGGATGAAACTTTTAACAGCTGATACCTGCCAGGGGCAGAGTTGCGAAAATCTTAATATAGACATTTCTACAATGGTCAGGGAGTAAAGAGGTGGGGAAGCATGCAGAACGGGTGAAACTGTGTGGAGGAATTCACGCACGTGTTTTTTCTTGTAGATCTGATCATTGAAGTTGAATAACAGTGTAACATATGTAAAGAAAAAAGAAACTAATTCTTATCTGTGACGTCTTTCATTAAATAACAAAATGGCAAAGTTGTGTTTGAGTAAGTGCTAGTTTTTTGTGTTTTTTAGACGTGCGCCTTATTTCCTGTGTTTGAAACGTATTGAATTTTGGTCTCTTAATTTTGTGCAAGGAAATTAAGTATCAAAAACCTTTGTTTCTCGCTTCATCAGACTACTTTTGCAGTTTCAAAAGTTGTCATTATGATACAAGATACTTTTGTGCCAAGTGCCATAACCTCACTGTATAACCTTGCTTATTGTATTTAATTATTAGTCTTTTTGGATACTAACATTGTTTATTTGATTTGCTACGGCATGAGGAAATTAAATAACTATGTTTCTTTATCAATAGTTCAAGTTAACAATTTTTGCTTTCACAGAGAAAACCAGCAAACGCATGCCCTTGCGAAAAAAGTACAAGATATTAAAAAAGATTCGTCAACATAACCGGAAAGTGAGGAAAGAAGCAAAAAAGAATCCTAAAAAAAGTGGTATGCTTATTTCTTGTATTAATTCAATAGTGCTAAGTATGAGACATGTTGTACATGTTTTAGGGAAATGGCTAATCTATTGTAAGTCAAATGTAGTAATGAGTGCCATTTCTTCTCTACTTAACTTTGCATTGAAATTATATTTTGATGAACCTAATATTTGATGTTTTTATGTCGAGACCTTTTGCAACACATATGAGACATATTGCTTTTGGGTATTCAGTATATAATTTAAGTTTTTGATAGATACATAAAAAAGAAAATAAGATTTGTTTCTAATCTGGCATATGTTGCAGGTAAAAAGGACAAAGTTTTGCATATTCCAAACCTATGTCCATTTAAAGAAGACATGCTGAAGGAAATGCTTCAACAACAGAAACAGAAAGAAGAAGAAAAACGTGCTAAGAAAGAAGCCCTAAAACTTGAAAGAGCAAAGAAGAAACAAGAGACCAATACATTTGATTCATTGGTTGAAGATGCAAACAAAAAGCAAGAAAACCATGAGCAAATGCAGGATGAAACTATGTTTGATGAAGAAGAAAACAATATTCAAGACAAGAAAGATAATATGCAGAAGTTCTATAAAGAATTTAGAAAGGTTGGT
This sequence comes from Gryllus longicercus, assembly GCA_038098605.1. Lineage (NCBI taxonomy): Eukaryota > Metazoa > Arthropoda > Insecta > Orthoptera > Gryllidae > Gryllus > Gryllus longicercus. The sequence goes on from JAZDUA010000231.1 coordinate 1,322,503, forward strand.
TTGAAATGTTATGTGCTCTCTTCACCCTTTAACTTGGTACAAAGTTGGATGTAATCTTCTGTAGATGAAGGAGAAGGGGATTTGTGCTTTAGAGTGAATAGTGATGCTCCTTGTCAACATGACATTCTGTTACTGAGGGGAAAATCCTTTGATGCATAGATATAGACAAGTGTAAGGATGTTGCGTGTGTAAATAGCACCCCATATATCCCTTGAAGTATGTCCCTTTCATAAAGCCTTTTTGCCCTTTTCATAAGGGACTTTCGGTTGAAATGTTTTTAACACTTCTGATGGTTATTATTATTATGCAGACCATTATCTATCAACCACATGCCTTCCAAGTCTGAATTAAGGCTTCCTAACATAGAAACCCCCTTCAAATCAAATTGGAGCTGCATTGCAGATGTGGCAGAAGGTTCCTTTTAGAGTATGACTACAATTCTGTGGAGTTCAGGTTTTTGACTCCTTGGCAATCGAACAGCCAACTGCTTGCTTGCAACCTTGCACGTTTCCTTGACCCAGTGCTGCTTGCCCTTTCCTTACAAGAGTTTTGTTCCTTTCGATGCAGAAACATCACGTTTTTCTTTCAGTGCTAAATATTGTATTTCGTCTTCCCTCACAGGATATGACTACTTTTGTGTTTGTTCCATTGGGTGTCGGGTTCAATTTCGGTAAAGGCAAACTATCATTTGCTTCTCAGCCTTTTCCTCCGACTTAACCACAGGCATATAGCATCTAAGAACAGTTTTAGATGATTTGAACCAACATAGGCCATGAATACAACCTGGCCAGGAGTGTACAATTATTTAGCGATCTCAGCTAAATCAACATACAGTATTCAGTAGAAGGGATAGGATATTTTTATAGAGAAATGTGACAAAATATTAGTATATGAAGCGGTTAACAGGGAACAAAAATGATATGTTTAGATTGAAATCACATTGTGAAGGTAGCACACTGAATAACTTAGTTTAGATAGCATTACTTCGTAACAGTTTTTTTATGACATTTTATGAATGTTCGGAGGATAGTAATTAGTCGTCCAGCGAGATCTAATGCAGTGGTACCCAGTGATGATTTTTTGGGAGGTGTTGAAGTAAGGTAATATAGAAACAACAGACGCACAATAACTTACTGTATGGTCTATTACTTAAAAATTAGCTGTTCTCACAACAATCAAAGTTCCTTCAATACACATGTGAATGCTATTATTTACATAGTGTTTGTCTTTATGAAACTAAGGGATGCTCAAACCCCTCAAAATTAAAAAAATCAAATTCCAGGGGCCATAACAGTGAGATTGATTGGGGAATACCAGTTTTGGAGAGAATCAGCTGATCAGTTTAGTTGCTAGAGTTGACCACACAGGGACGGACTGGTGGATAGACAGATGTTTAGCTATCAATCAGTTTTTCAGTATCAAAAATCCCAAAACCTGGATTGTGACTACACAGAGCAATAGAGAAAGTAATTTACTATACATAGGGACAAGATTTATCCACATTTTCAATACCAGGTCCCTGCAGTAAGAATTTTTGTAGTGAAAATTCACTGTTTTTTACTCCTGCAGCATTATAATACTTTCTCTATTTTGCATAAGAAGTAGCGAGAAAGTAAAAATTAGTCGTGGTCGTATATGAACCCCTGGTACACTAGTCCACATTCCCGACTATATTAATATATGTACATGACCTCTGTTGTATTGTAGGATTTGGAATAAGGTTGTCTGTTTTATTGTCCTACTTCTAGATAGCTCTATTTTGATTTCAGGTTATTGATGAATCAAATGTAGTACTTCAAGTCCTAGACGCTCGTGACCCAATTGGAACTCGCAGCAAACAAGTCGAAGAATGTGTTTTGCAGTTTGCAGATAAAAGGCTTGCTCTTGTTTTGAATAAAGCAGGTAAGTTCATTAATATACCATGAATAGTTTTACTGTTGCTTGTTCCATGAAGAAAAGTTTTTTAAAAACCTAACTAGCAATTTTGATGTTGTCTACTGTATTGCAATTTTGTTCATCCCAAGTTTTGTCACAGAAACTTGTTGAGTGCAGTAAGAAAACACAACCCAACTGAGACGAAGTGTATTAAAACTTCATGTACGTTTTAACTTCTTGAAGATTTTCGCAAAATATATGGCCATCAAGTTTACTGAAAGGCTTGAAATTGAAAACACAAAATTCCAGGAGAATGTTGTATTTCTTTTTAAATTTAAAAAACCAGTAAAAGAAATTATTTTGGCGACGTTTCAGGGATCCTTTTCATCAGGCATACAGATATAAATAATGTAACTTTGTAGCAACTACTAAACTATAAAAAGAAATCATTGAAAATACATACAATATTATACTCTCTTTAAGTGGTTGAAAGAACTGTCTTAAGTGGTGAAATTGAAAAATAAGCAGTTTTTGGAAATCTTGAAAATACACCCCCAGATAACTTCATTATTTTTAAAATTGGTGAGTTCAAGTTGAGTCATGTTGATAGCAGAAAATCCACTTTGGACAAATATTTCTACTTGCAGTATGAAAAGTAATTTTGTACCCAGGAAGAGGTTTTTTGAAAAGTGATGTTAGGGACCTCAAGATCGATTTTCCTTCCAAAGAAATGCTTTTTTATACATTTGGGGTGAAGTATGAATATACTAGTATGAGTTATCTATTGGTAACAACATGTGTTTACTAGCTGGGCAAAGTTATTGAATTTCATGAAAGCTTCTCTTTTGTACAAAAAAACTACACTTTAACACCCAATTGAGTGAGAAAAGGATGCGACATAGTTAAGTAATGAGCACAAACAAAAGGGTTTGTAATATGTGAACCAGGAATAAACCTAGAATCTCAAACCTGGAGGGAAAAAAGAAAAAACAATAAGAAACACTCACACATGTACACCACACATTTGAATTCCAAAAAGCATTTTGCTCTAAGGAAAAATATTGCACAGGGCTGCATAAAGAGTTGTCAAAGATTTTCATCTAGTGAAGTAAATGTAACAACTTTTACAATTTTTTCTTCTTTAATTTTAGATTTGATACCACAAGAAAATTTGAAGAAGTGGTTAAAGTACCTTCGACAGTTCTTCCCTACAATACCATTTAAAGCCTGTACACAGCAACAGAAGAGAAATTTGTCTCAACGCAAAATGTCCAAGAAAACTCCTCGTCAAATTTTGGAAGGATCTAACTGTGTGGGTGCAGACCTTCTTATGGCATTGTTGGGCAACTATTGCCGCCGGGTTGAAGATGTTAAAGCATCAGTTACTGTTGGGGTTGTTGGTAAGTAAAAATGTCAGTAATTCCTGTCATTCATTGTTAAAACCATTATTATGGTTGTATAAGATGTCATATTCAAACATTGGTTTAATTGACCCAACATAAAATTAGTGGAAATTATTAGTGAAAGTATTAAAATGGAGAAAAAATTGAACATAAAGTTGTTTTTCAAAAAACATTTTTAACTACTAAAATATTTACAAGGGTCATTCAGTAAGTAAGAATATATATAGCTGCAGCTCAGATATGTTTTATTTAACAAATTCAGTACTTTGATTACTTTTTTACACTCTTCAGGACACTTATACACTTGTACAATGTTTAATATGCACTGGATCTGTAACTTTTAGAATTGATTCAATTTTTAAGCCTCTTTTAGGAGTTCTGAACAAAGTGTGATGGGTGAGATTGGAGCTGTGAACGGATCTCTCACTCAATTTTTTGAAATGCCTCTAGAGTGGTGCGTACTGTATGTGGGCACACGTAGTCATGAAACAAAATCACACCTTCAGTCAAGAGTCTGTGAATTTTCCTCTGAATGGCAGACTTTAATTTGTTTTTGAGCATACCACTGTAATACTGGCTGTTGATAGTTTGTTGGTCTTTGAGATAATCATAATTAATAGGTCCCTATTTGTCTCAGAATATTGTAAGCATGACGTCATCACAGACGCCTCTGTTTTTGATTTCTGTTGAGGGGAAGACTTTGTATGTTTTCACTGAAGCCATTGTCACTTGGGTTCTAGCTTAAAATAATGGGTCCATGCTTCATCACATGATACAATTCTACTGAAAAATTCTTCCTTCTCAATAAAACATTGTTTTTTCAATTGTCAACTGATTTGGAAGTCTGGCAGGGTTGAAATCCTTGAAAATTGAAAAAAACAAGAATTTTAAAAAACCTGGAAGAACCAGGGGGTAAATGGGAATTCAATTTGAAAACCAGGAGTTTTCATTACTTTCAGATCTATTTTATTTTATAAAACTGGAAAATTGAGGGGGGGGGGAAACCAACAGAATTTTAAAAAATTTTGAAAACCTGTAAGAACCAGGGAAAAAACGGGAATTCAATTTGAAAATCGGGAGTTTGTTATTTTCAGATTTATTTTATATTATATAACAGGCAACCGCCCAGTTTACAGTATTTCAGTATATAATATTAAGATTTATCATCAGTTTTGAGCTCAAATTCATGTACGTCATCATTTTCAGAACAGTGCATGATCCATCTCAGTTCATGATAATGGCGAGTGTTAAAATTGAAGTATGTTTGAAAAATTGCCTACATATTCTTTAGGATTGCGAAGTGCTTGACTTGCAGGTCACCAACTTCAAACACTCCTAAGTGTGTAGTCCACAGTGTACTGTGTGCCAACGTTGCATCTGGGTTCTCAACCTGTTAAAGATCGATATTTTCTAATTGTCTGTGCTTTGTCTCACACCCTGTCCCCCACATCTAGTAAGCTGTGAGCATAAGTTTCTACGAGGATTTGAGGTTTCACAGTTATACTGGTAGACATAAACAGGAAGGAAAAAGTCACCACTTCCAAGCATAGCTTGAACAACAGTGTATCAATTTCAGCATAGTCTATGTATTAATGAAACAGTGTTTGGTGTTCTCTGTATGGTATAATGAAAAATCATTGTTTTGAGTTTGGAGGTGAATTACAAAACTTGAAAAGGGGGTCGCACTGCGTGCGACTAGCTGTTGTTTTAAAATCCTGTGTTTTAACTTATTTGTCCTTCTTTACACCCTTTCTCATCTGGTAACCCTAATCATGGGTAGAGTGAGTGTCATCACAGAGCACCTATGTGGTTATCTATGGGTAGTATAGATATAGCAATACAATACAGCGGAACAAGCATTTCACCAAGATCTCAATAGCTGAGTTTCCGTTAATGTTGCACTTTGTTCTTGATAACATCGATGGTATAAGTTTACTGTTTTTTCAATTGAAATGTACATGTTACCACCTCTGTGATACTCAAAAAGAATTTTATCTTATTTTGTTGAAGAGTGCAGCTGAAGCTACCTTTGCTTATGCCCGGAGATAACAGTGACAGTGTCCAAATTGACGGAGCACGAAGAAAACTAACATGCAGAGATGTTGGCAGAATTGTTTGCCAAGAAATTTCAGTACACCCTATTTAGGAGGAAATGACTCTAACATTCAAAAACAATGGCACACTAAATTATCAAAATGTGATGAGTTCCATTGTTATTGTTGATTTCACGAACCTTTGTATTATCGGTCTTGATGATCATCATTTTCATGAATGTCAAATATTTGATGCCGTCTCTATTTTACCAATGTTTCTGGGGTAGAAATGACATTCAGATAGCTTAGACGATTTTTCAAGTAACCTAGGTTGATTTATCTTTCTCTTACAGAGATTTGGTACAATATTCACAATGCAGTTTCGCATTGGGCACTGAATACAGGTGACTTATGAACTACTCTTATTTCAAGTAGGTAATCATTGTTTGCACCTGCGGAAATGGCTAGTAAGGAAAAAGAAGCTCTGCAGATGTTTAAGCATTCTAGGTTGCCCTTTCTCAATACAGCCCCAAATCTCTGTGAAATCTGGAAATTATGATGTCTTCTAAGTACTCTTTAATTACACACTACACTACTAGTTAGATCCCTGAATACCTCATTGATGAAGCACAGAAAGACTTAAGGGTGTTGCACAATCTGAATGGTGTGTACTTGTAGCCTTACTGACTGCTATGCTGCAAATGCTGTAAACTTCTTGCTCAGTTCAGCCACTGGTACACGGAAAAAAATCTGTTCTTCAGATCCAGTAGTGAGAATACCCATTTGTTTACAAGGGCGTTGATCTTGTCGTCAACGAGAGGCATGGGAAATCTGTTGTGTACCACCTTTCTATTGAGCGCCCTATTAACAAAGCAGATTCGGGAAGGCCCATCCCTCTTCACTATTGCCACTGGACTGACATAATTACGCCTGCTTGGGCTCACAATGCCCTTTTCCAACCATTGCTGGATCTGAGTGTCCAGGATTTTTCTTCCTTTGGGGCGAGGCAGAGATGCTGGATTGATCTTATTGTGCAGGACAATCTGTTTTTTTATGATGGTCACCTCTCTCCTGGGAGAATAGCTAGCCACTAGGACTACTTTTCTCTTCGAGTTCATTGTAGGTTACTGCGCTGTTCACTTTCACCTTCAACTCTGCACAGCCTAATCCTTCAGTCTTCTGTCCACAAGCTGATGTCACAATGCATCCGCTTTCTGTAAATTAGTTTCTGCAGTTGGTCCTAGTGGAGAAGATTTTTAAATTCTTCTGTTACTCTTGAGATAGGGAACTTGTGTGTAGTGTAAGTAGTGGTGCTAAAAACAAGAAGTCAAATGATGTGCACATTATATGAATATGCCGAATAACATAATCAAATATTTGCATTTTTTTTGTTTAGTAAAAATCATAAATTATTGTGGAATTTTTCCCGGGTTCCTAAGTATCTAACAAAACCATAGATACCTCTTAGAAGGCCATATGCTACGTACTTTCTTTTATTTCCTGTGCACATTGAAAATTAGTAATAAATATAATTAATCCAAAAGTAAAAGCAGGGTTCAAAAAAACCAAACTGTTTTTAAGAAAATCCAGACCAACCTGTATTTTTGTGTATTAATTTTAAATTTTGTTCACATAAAATTCTGATTTTTATAATTTAAACAGTCGAACTTGTACTTGTACTAGGGGTGTTCTAAAAAGAAGTTACACTCTTAACAGTTTAAGTCAAAACTACACTTTATTGAGAAGTGTGCTACAATACCTGACACACATACAGAACATAATCTCCCAGTTACTGTAGACATTTGGCTGAACGTTGCACTAATTGTCCAATGCCCTGACAATAAAAAATTGCTCCTTGGTTCTGAAGCCAGCTAAGAACGTATATGTGAACTTGGTCAGACTATGAAAATGGTCTTCCACCCAAACATTTTTGGAGCTTGCTGAGCACACAAAAGTCGCAGGGCGCAAGATTGGGAATGAAAAGTGAATGTTACCAGACCTCCCATCCAAAACTGCGAAGCAAATCCTATGTTGTTCATGACATGTGAGGTCTTGCATTGTGCAAAAGGACAATGCCTTTGCTTAAATTTCCAGGTCTCTTGTTTTCCTCAGTTTCAAGCAAAACTCTAGTGTTTTGCAGTACGACACAGCATTAATGGTTGTGTCCTTCTCCATAAACTCGGTGTAGGTAATTTTAATTGAATAAAACAGTAACCATGACTTGACCTGGTGATGAGAGTCCTTGATTTGGAAGATTTTGTTGCCATAGGCAATGATGTGTGTCTCCATTTCATGAACGCTTGCTTCATTTTGGGGTGAATTTTATGCACTCCATGACTTATTGCCTGTAATGACGACTTCTTACACCATTTCACAATGGCTGGGTGTGACAATGAATGTCATACTCTGCCGATATTTACATGAAGAATCTCTGTTATTGTGAAACGTTTTGCCCACAAAAATTGTACTAATTTGCTTTATAAATGCTGGAGTAAGTTTTCAGGGAGACAAACGATTTCTTTCTTGTTCTTTGCAGCAACTGTTGCTTCTATATAAATGAAACTGCTGCTGTTGGAAGCCAAAGAACACAATTATCATGTGCTCAATCTTTGCTTTTGTTTTGCAATGATGCCATCTGTGTGGGGGATCAAGTGTAACTTGCTTTTTAAACACCTTTTGTATGTTCAATATTGCTACATAAAAGATACATCCAAGGCTTCCCCATTGCCATTCCCAGTTTCATGGTTTCAAACTCAGATTGTAAATTCGGGTAACATAGCTTTTTCTTTTATGTTACAAATGATGTTTCTATTTTATTGGAAATTTATTTTGTTCTCTTGTATTTTTTTCCTTTTTTGCACAAATCTATTGCGAGTTTTTAATGAATATTTCAATATCATTTATCATATCTATTTATCAGATTTGTTATTTTATTTGGAATATTTAAATGAGTGTTTTGTGGGTATTTCAAACTTTTTCTTTGTTTTTAAAAGGCCAGGTTCTTTGGGGCTAGGAAGCATTTAGCCAACCCTGCTTAAAAGTGACTAGAATTACGTACTATTTATGATGGTGGTAGAATATTCTAAGGAAGGAACACTTTGTATGTTGTTTGCCTTGTCACTTTCATGTTTTCTTTTATGTTGTGAAAATTTCCTAATAATTAAATATGTGATGATTTCTTCCAGGTATGCCTAACGTAGGGAAAAGTAGTGTTATCAACAGTTTGAAAAGAAGTCGATCATGTCATGTTGGTGCAATTCCTGGAGTAACGAAGTATGTTCAGTTTCATTAAGAAATATTTTCTTCATGTACTGTAAAATGTGATAATATGGGACACTTAGCTTTAGTCTTAAGAATTGTTTATAGTGAAACATTTTCAGTGCTTTTTTTAAATTTAGAGCAGTTCCCTAACAAACGAGCCATGGGCTGTGTGCAATCTTTCCTTCTTCCTTGCCCTGTCTCCTCCCCTTACTTACACACACTGACACACAACATTTTACTTCATTTCAATTAAAGCACTTTCAATATCTTACTCTGCTGTGAAGATGCTCTAAGGCAGAGAATTCAGGAAAAAGCAGAGAAAATAGATTCATGTTACCAGTGGGCACCCTGGCATAGTAAATTGTATGAAAATGCAACTGAAAAATGAAGTAATAAGAATGGCAAACATTCAGTTCACAGTAAAATGCCTGCATGTTTATAACTATGATTTCAAGAAGTTTTTAAAAAATAGAAAACATTAGTATTGATATTCATACGGACATTTTAATTAATTTTTCTTAAAATCACTGGCTCTTTGCATGGATAGAATTGAAACGCTTACAAATTATTTAAAAATGATGCAGTTTAAGTAAACTACAGTTTTATTAATGTGTCTTGTGAAGAAAGGTTTCATGAGTTTCAGAATAAAAGAAAACAAACTTTTATATTTTTAAGTTAAATAAATATTATTTCATTGTCCTCAAAAGTCTGAAAGTGGCATTAGTGTCATATTTCAATTCAAGTTCATTCATGTGTATTCATTTGTATTTTGTGTGCTAAATTTTTGATGATTTAACTAACACTGCTAGTCCTTTCATTTTTCAAAAAATTATATTTATTTTTTATAGTTCCAAATTCATTTATTTAAGGTGGTTTGTGAAAACTTTAGAAAACAGATTTATTTGGTATGAGATATGTTGGGGATTTTCTAAAAGCGAAAAATTAATCAGATGATTGATTTTCCTTGAATTGTTGCAATTTATAGAAAATGTATACCATGAATAAAAATAAATAAATGCTGATTGATCTATTGACATTCTCCTGTAGTGTAGAGCTCATTCTCTAAAATAGAAAGGAGTTGACAAAAAACTTCCATTGAGTATGGGGTACAAGTGAAGTAGATTTAATTTTTTGAAGCTTGATAGTGATAATAACAGAATAGTGAGTTCCACTTATACTTTTACAGAAAAATGAAATTAGTCCAGCTTGATTCCAAAATCAAGTTGATCGATTCACCAGGTGTTGTGTATGCTGATAAAAAATCTGACAATTCTCATAATGCTCTCAAAAATGCAGTACGTTCAGAGACCTTGATTGATCCTGTTAGTGCAGCTTCGTCTATCTTGTTGCGAGTAAATAAAGATCAGGTGAGCTTTATAAAAATTTATCTCTTATCTAGTTGTATATTTGTAGGGACTCTTATAATAATTTATGTATGAATACATGTCATTGAAATTGAATACTAATTAGTATTTACTTTTTTCAGATGAGAGAACAATATAAAATAGATAATTATTCAACAGTAGATGAATTCTTTTGCATACTTGCCAAGCGTTTTGGCTGTTTCCGAAAAGGTGGTATACCTGATCCCCAAAGAGCTGCAAGAATACTTATTGATGATTGGAATAGGTAAGATATTGATTAATATTGAAAATGTGTCTATCTCATCTTGCTGTAATACTAAGTAGTTGTGATATTTTTTGACATGAATAGTCTTTAAATTTGCTATCATAACAAGGGGTATACCAGAAAACCCAATGATAACTTACCGGTAGGATACAGTGTGGCATTGCAGCTTTTTCTCAACATTCCGAGTTCAATTACATGGTTACACATATGTTTTTGAGTATTCATACAGACTTCATATCTTTTCCTTTTCTTGGAAAGAAAAAGGCTACAACAAATGTGGTCTTTTAACTTAGAAAGTAGTGTAGCTCATAAAATTTGAAAATGTTTCTATTTGATTTTGACTCCAAAATAATTTGCTTTGAGAAATACAAAAGTTAATTATTTTGATTTTATGTATCATCAGATTCTCATTCTTTCATCCTATAAAGAATAGCATAAAATAGTGAGAATATTTATTGCAGGGGTAAAATTAAACATTACACAGAACCTCCAGAAATAGGGAGTGACGTGCATGTGGATGCACAGATTGTGCAGACAATGGCCAAGGAATTCGACATTTCTTCATTTGAAGCCATGGAGACTGACGTGATTAAAGCTCTTGGAGATTCACAGGATGAATCAAATGAAGCAAATGAAGCAGAGGCTCCAAGAGAAATGGAAGTCGAAGTAGAAAACCTTTCACTTGGAGAGATTCCTGTTCTGGTATGTTAAATTTTGCTATTGTTGTGTAATGGTCAGGCCCTGGTAACCAGTCTATTGCCTACACTTAACATGGAGGGTGGGGTTGAGTAGTTTGACATGGGTGCTCAGCATGTGCCCACCATTTTTTGACTGGTGTGTTAACTGCTAGAGATGAATGACACTGACTTCTGTCATTTTAGTTGCTTTTGATGTTCTCTGGCAGACTAATGTGGCATTCATTAGTATGAAAATATTCAGAGATTAATTTTGCCAGGCATTTTTGATTCTTTACAAGCCACAGTCACAACATGATACTCTGAGGATTTTCCAGAGTTTGAGGCTTTTCTGCCCGCAGCTGGGTTTGAACCCACAAACTTGGGTTTAAGAAGCCAATGGCCAATGACCCCCATATTACTGGAACCAGCTTGTTAAATTATGGTCATAAGTGATTTACAATTTTAATGTGTTATGAAGATTCCAGATTGTGATTAAAAGCTTGTGAATGAAGTGTAAATGTTTATTGAGCTTGTTGGGGTATCAATATAGGCACTCAAGCTCCTAGAATCTCATAATACTTGCAATTTAATTGTGTTAACTGCGTGTTTGTGAGCATTTGTAGATTTTGTTTGGCTCTTCAGTCTTTCAATTGAGTCTAAAATAAAATCTGAAAGATAAAAAGAAATTGTAGTTTTAAAGATATTATAACCCAAAATTCAGTGCAAAATTTCCAATTCATGATTGCATATAGTATGGAGTGAAATATAATTAATGTTATGACAAGTTTAAGTAAATGTTTAATGAAATGCAATTGATTTTTTTAAAATTCAGTTAGTCATGTCGGGTTACAAAACTTCTAAGCTTTTTTCTTTTGCCTAATAATCATCTTTTGTAATGGTTAAAGGATTGGGCAGCAAACATTTTTTTAAATATTAAAAGAAAATACTTCATAGTTGAGAGGAGTTTACTGGGCACTTTCTTAACCTTTAATAACAACCTCTTTTCTAATTACAACTGTTCTAACTTTTATTTGTATGTTTCTGAATTCATTGAAGCATCTCTTTGAAGAGTGGTCAGTGATAGATTTTACATACTTTGGAACCCAGTATTGTTATATCTTTGTGTAAACCAGCTGATGATGGAACCTCATTTTGCTTTTTCGACCAAGATTTATGTGGTATTTCTCTTTTGTCATTGCCCAAGTAATTATTATAAATAATTGTGCAGTATGTTGTGCCCAACTATGCTGTATCGGAAATATTCTGTAATTTTGAATCTTGGAATTGATTGTCTTGGGATCATTGTAAACTCCAGAGATGTGCAAGATCCATGAAGCAGTGAAACGATTCAGTGAAACAGGAAATATCAAATATTTTGGGACATTGATTAATATACTAGCACTAAGCTTGAGCACTAAAATGCCCAAATATGTGGATTTACAAAAATTTGAAAATATTGAATTATGTGCTTATTCCATCAAACAAGCTAATTTTGATATAAATAGTTTTCTTCTATGAAAATCTGCATGTCTTTGTTAATTTCAGTAATACAGAATAATTTGTTTTTTCATCCAGGTTAATAGAGATTCATTAATTCTTGTTTCCTGATTTTCGGAAAAGTTTTCCATTTTCGTCCTTTATTTTTATCTTCAACACTACATAAATAATCATCTGAAGATGTATTACAATCATCTGGAGGCTTAAACTCTTCATCTTTCAATGAAAAATTAGATATATCAAACAAATTCATATCTTCTGTATTCGCAGCCATTATGTCGATGTACTGAACACCGGGAAATGAAATGATGCAAGATCATAGAGGTGACAATGTTACGGAAAAAGTGCACAATTCAGAATTTTGAAAGCCTCTCAAATACCATCTATTGGGTTTTGCACAGTACCTTGTGGAGGGATGGTAGAAAGTCACCTAAGGAACATTTTGCAATGTTTTACAGATAAATGCCATAATTCGAGTTACGCCCTTCTTCCACCTAACCCCTCAATTTATTCTTGAAATACAAAGCAATGTTGAGTTTTCCTGGAGTATGCTGACCAGAACTGCTGAGGATAACAGTTGGCAGCATTCAAGACCTCCAATTCAGCAATTTTGGACGCTCATTGCTTTCAAAGAAAGGCATAATGTCTACCATTGTGATTATTGTGCCTCTAAATTGTTTTGTATTACAATATTTCTTTGTGATTAGATCTCGTCATCTGTGAAGGTAGAAGAACAAAGTAATAAAAGTAAAAAGTCTCGTTGGAAGAAGAAGAAAGATGTTGGTGAAAAACGTGATAAGCAGCTTCAATTGGAAGGCAACCAGAAGCTGAACAATGTCAAAAAGCTAGAGTTCAAGAAACTGAAAAAAGATAAGGCAAAAAGAGGTAATATTTTGCATTTTATTTCTTTTTAATTTATCTGTGTTTTGAATTAATAGAATTGATAACTATCAAAGCTGTGAGTTTGAAAGAGAACTTGTCAACGTAAATTTAATGCCTCCTTGCAATTTTCAAATTTTTTGAATTTGAGCATGTTTTGTACTTACAAATATTGATTATGTGTTTGAATAAGAGTAATAGAGGATGAAGAAAGAAATGTTTACCTGGTGTCAAAAAAATATCAATGTTTAATTTCAGCTCGACAAGCTTCAAAACTAGCGGACACACTGAGTACTGTAAGTTTGGGTTCGGCATCAAAGAAGAGTAATGAAGATTATGATTTTTCAGTTTTAACGTGAAAAGTGAATAGGATTTTTGTGAAATGTATGGTACTCTACCTGTATATTGTAATAAATGTATTCGAACTTGGATTAATTGTCAAGGAATAACCTGAATGATTCCCATAATTTGAAATGATTTTGAGTGGAAACTAAGGTTGTTATTTTTTCCTGAAGATTTAATTTTCGTATCAGTTATTTAGAGATTCAGTAGGATATCTATAATTAAAAACTTCCATATCTTAGCCTTCCCAACATGAAATAATACACAGGATTCATATTTGAAATTCATTTTTATTAAAATATACTCAGGATTCGTATTTGAAACACACCAGAACTATTAAAGAAACGCAATAACAAACAAATTTCATTCCGGAAGACGAATCATATATTAGGCTTCATCTTCCACTTGGGAGTCTTTGCTGTTATCGTGGTTGTCATAGGAACCACATCCTGGAGATCGAGATGCATTAAAAGCGACCTATTTCACCTCAACGGCTGGTGTGGTCGGTGGTGCACTCATCTGACACCTTCCTGAGTTTTATGTGCCCAGTAGAATTTGTGCATGTGCCATTACACTTAGTTATTCTATTAAAGCCATCATATACTTGTACATGATAAGGAAAATAAATTAAAAATTCTTCTACAAATAATTGGTGAAGTGCCACTTCATCTATTTCCCCTAAATAGTTGTCCTGCCTCGGGCAAAGACCTGGCGCAGTTACTTGAGGCATTCAAAAATGATTGGCACAACAATTTTGTATTCATAGGAATCATTTACTGAACAAACGAATGCAGATTATATTTAAGGTATTCGCCGCCAATGTCTATATACTTGTGCTGTCGTTCTGGCAGCTTCTGTATTTGCGTAGCAAGCCATTCTTTGGGTGTATTCTGCCACCACTGTTTGAGAACTGAATGAAGTTTGTCATTGATAGTGAATTTCTTACCCCTCACAACCTCTTTCATTGTGTCTAATGGGGCATAGGCACTAGGAGCCAGATCTGGTGAATAGAAGATCTGGAGCCTCGTGGAAGCAACATGACTCATTGACTATGAGTGGTTGCCGAAAGAACTCTGCTGGATCTGCACTGTATTGTTTAATCAACATCTCCACATGCTTTAATTTCTGCACAATGGTGAGGGGCACGCATTATGCACACCTTCTTCGTCTTTAAATCCTCGTGGATGTTGGTGTGGAGGGTCCCTTTGATAGACCTGTTGCCTTCTCTAATTCAAATGTAATTTACCTATTCACCATTATCAAGTTATAGTTATGCTGGGCATTGTTTGGATGGTGTGCAGTTGCCAGACACCCAGTGTTTTTGCGTTTTTCAATGCAGTCCTTGCCACCTTTGAACTCAAATACCCAATGAAGCACGGATCTGCAACTTGGTGATGACACCGTACATCCTCTTGTGGATGGCTACTATCATCATACAGATGTCTGAAGCAGCCACTCCATTGAAACCACACTGTCCACTGTTGCCCAGGTTTGCTTCCATGTCTTATCGATATCCATTAGCTCACAGGCAAGGCAGAACAATTGTTACTGCAAGAAGCTACCTATTGGAAACAATATCCCCATCTGGTGGCTGTAGACAGTACTATAGTCTTTCTTTATGCATACATCAACACACATCAAAATACCACTATGCTGAAGTTATAGGGGGAGTGCCAATCATTATGGAGCAAACTAAATCTATCATCCGACAACATACATATTTC
Source organism: Gryllus longicercus (assembly GCA_038098605.1). NCBI lineage: Eukaryota > Metazoa > Arthropoda > Insecta > Orthoptera > Gryllidae > Gryllus > Gryllus longicercus. The sequence goes on from JAZDUA010000231.1 coordinate 1,337,823, forward strand.
CCTCCCCAATGGGAGCCCATTTTTGTCCAGCTTGAAAATGACACACATTACGGTATGGAACAATTACTTTTTTGATATTCTTTATATGTAGAAGTTGTATATATACTTATTCTACTTTTTTGACTAGTTTCTGAAGATTGTTTTTATTAAAATATTTATTGCAAAGTTATATGAGAGTATTTTATTCTCATTATTGAGCTTTGTGCATGAAACGTTTTGGTAAACCCTTTTGTGGGTTTTTGTTCCGCATTTTTGCTGCTGCAGGCTGCTAGTTTATTATTATTTTGTTTATAAACAGTATTAAATCTGAATATTCATTGTCGATCATGCAAAAAAAGGTTTATAGGACCTTCTGGAATTACAAGAAATTCAAATTTAGTGGTAAGTTCTCCAGTGTATTCCATCTTGAAGTTTAGTGCCATCTGTAAAGGAAAAAATTCAAATTTGAATTTGGTCTCATTAATTTGAACTACATGACCTCACTGAATGTTAACCAAAAGATACTCACTCTTGCCAATAAAAGGAGAAGCATTTGATGTGTGAAACGTTTACCAGGGCATATTCTTACCCCGAAGCCATAAGGGGCCACCAGATTTTCTCTACATTTCCATCCGGCACAACTTTCAGGTAGCCACCGTTCAGGTCTGAACTCATTTGCGTGAGTGAAATTGTTTTCATCTGTGCATGCTATCCAGTTTTGGCAGAGGACAACAGTCTGGAAGAGTAATCAAAACTGAAGTAAACTATCTAAACAAAATAAAAAACAACAAAAAATCAAAACTATGGAAACTAAAACATTAAAGGAAACTGTTTGTGTTTTGAATTACCACTTGTGCACTTGAATCTCATTTCATAGAAAAAAAAATTTTTTTTGTTAGTGATTACAAATATAAACACTTATAAACTAATATGCACTTGAAAGAATTAAACTTTTTCTATTTTATTTCATATTTAAATCGAGATATTGCTTCCTCACGATAATTGCTTTACTGTCTTGTATATTGTCTTTCTGTATGTAAATGAAAACCGGTTTATTTAGCTCACAGCTAACATTGCCGCTGTCTGCAGTAACCCTTACCCGGAGATTCTAGGGTTCGAAACCGACGGTGTCGGATTTTCGACTCCGGTTATAGTGAACGTCTGGGAACTGACATTTTTGGTTCACTATTACCGATTGTGTCAACATTTAATAGAAACTCTCCCCAATTATTGATTTTATTAACACAGATTCAGCAAAATACATAAACTGAAAATTTCATTAACTTAATTTGACCTTAAAATGTAATTATTTTCAGTTGTTTGCATCGTACATTTTTCATCAGTAATGCCTCTGAACCGTGGTCTCCCCATACTTGATTTTGCATTTCACGCTGTCTCTTTAAGTATCGTGTATATATATTTTCCAGGATGGAATTAATTTCCAGGACATATTTCCTACGCCTACTATAACCGTGGTTCTGAGTTCACTCTAAGCGAAACTTGGGCATAGTCATGTAAATGAAACAGGACCAGTTACTTAAGTACACTATAACCGAGAGTTCACCATGACCAGAGTCAAACTATACATGGTTAGATCGAATGCAGCCTCTGCCTGGAGGAGAATTCTAGCGGCCGACTTCTCTGATCAGTAATCTTCACTCAATATGGCGATTGTCAGTTCTGAATCCTAACAAAGGGACCATGGACAGCGTGCGATCTTTCCTTCCTCTTCTTTGTCGTATCCTCTCTCCTTAAGCACAGTTACTCTTCCTCGCACTACATTATCACACGTCATGAGACGAGTGTGGAGCTTAAAAGCTTGTTCAGGCTGGGGCGGTGCCCCGCTAGTAGGAGATTCCTGGGTGGAAAACATCGGAAGCCATCGTGAATGTCGGTGCCTGATCGCCCAATCCGACGGGAGAGGAACACCGTCGCATCCCGGGATAATAAATCACTACTCTTGCGGGACAAATGACTGTAGCTGTTGGCATGATCAATTATCCAGTCATATAAGTGAAAGCCGTAGATTGGAAATTTGATTACTCACTCCAGCTGGTAGATGATAGCCACTTAGTTCCATTTCTTCTTCCAGAATTCTGGCAACACTCGTTGCTGTAGGTTGAATCCTAAATTGTGAAGAAATATCTAGGTCAACGAATTGAACATTGATTCTTTTAAATTAATGATCTATTTTAAGTTTTTAAATGTTAATTAAACAATATTGTGAACATATCTTAAGAGAGTATGCTATTCCAAATGTTTGTTAAATAATGTAAGTTACATAAGTTGTCAGTTTTATCAAACCTATTAGAGAGGCTTTTCTCTATGAGTATGGAATCTTTTTCAGGAAAAATGAAGCAATTTCTTATTCTCCACATGGATGTACAAAATCAAAATCTACGGAAACTACGTTTTTTCCCTTAACGATCTTGAATCAATAAGCACAAAATGAAGCACATATTGGAATATTTTAGGTCTTTCGAAAGCTTTGGACGTCATTGACCATAGCATTTTGCTTTCAAAATTACCTCCATACGAAATGACTCCATAGCACAGCGTCGTTTTTACACCAGTACTTCATTATTTACACAAAATGAAATTCACGTACATGTAATTTGTGGCGAGTATGTTAGTAGAATTACCTTATTTTTGACGAAAATGTGGCGTAGGACTAACTATAGCCGAACTCTCGATTATTGAAACGGCATACGTGAATACGAAAACTTTCTCCCTTGAGCATGGCAGCTGTGTCACGCTTTGAATATGAGAACATTGTTGTAATATCAGGCGCGAGATATTACGAATTAACAAAATCAAATATATGAATTTTTCAGTCAAAATCGGAACTTCCATTGTTTTATTTTTGTAGACCTGGAAAAACTAAGACATATCTTACATGGCCAGATACTGCTTAGTTTTCCGTCAATGCATGCCAAATCTTCGAAATTAGTAATATATGTTATAAAATGCTGTCATTTCGAGAGAAAGAAGTGTTGAACGGATGCTTAAGCATCAATCTACTCGTGTTTATACATGGACCATTGTTGAGGCGGCGAAATATACGGAGAAAAAGTTGGGAGAGCAATTAGTAGAAGCTGCCTAGCCATCGCCTCTTCTATCAATAGTTTTTTTTCTTGTTTTTTGTTAGACAAGTGTTCTCTGTCTAAACGAAATTAAACCTTTCTTTACGAATTTCGTCGTCTTTACTTGTTATAACTGCATCCAGTGCCGGGCACACACTGAATCGAACCTTGAAGGCGTTCAAAACGTTTTTACTAAGCTTTCTGACTGCGCCTCTGATGACAATGCGAGCTCGTGGCGTTTAAATCGGAAATCGCTGGATTCTCAGAATTTTTGACAATGCTCTACATGGTTCGAACGAGGAGCTGCCCAGGAGCTGATGCGATCATTCGGTGACGCTCCGGACTAACAGGAAGCAGCTGACAATCTACGTCAAGGAACTTTGTACGAAAGAAATGAGTATTTGGTCAACAGAGAAGTAATTCGCGCGGCTTTTTTGAGAAAAATTAAGACTATCCGAAGTGCCAAGATTGAAATGTATAATCGTTTACTCTTAAACGCCTGCAAAGAACATCCAAAAATGCCCTATTAAAAAAACAAGGCGCCAAATTTGAAGCAATTTGGCGGTCAATGTGTCAACTGCTACTATTGTTAAAGATGGTAGGTTTTAGCAATCGCTAAAAATGAAATGGTACCAAACGCTGAGAAAATGAGTAACCATGTTTGGCGGTAGATGCAACATATTTATGAAGATTTTCAGTGTGCGGCAAAGTGCGTAATTAAGAAGAAATTCCGAAATGGTCGTGAATCTGCGATATAATCGCTAATTTGCATTTTATGGTCCGTGGAAAGGGCGATTTGGACTTGGGGAATAGGATTCTTGAGAAGCGCCTGTGGTCGTTCTCTCCAGTTACTCATAAAGCACTGGATTTGGAATTCGAGGCGTCAAGCAGAAGACCATGAAGTTAAGCAGTGTGAGGCGTGAAATACCGATAAAAAATTAACATGCCCCAAAATCTGCGAAGTTCTTACACATCTTTTGGAGGTTCAATTTTCCAAATTGCGCCCACTTTATCGGGTTAGGAACGAAGGCAGTGCTCTTAAATCGTGTATCCTAAGAACTGTACATCGGAAACCTCGTATTTGCTTACATTTATGACTAAGGTATGTGTAAATTCTTAAACATAATCATGCCCAAAACTTGTATGTATTGGTCATTGAAAAATTTAAATGTCAGTGTAGGTAACAAATGTTCATTTTTCGCAACCCGGCATTGAAACGAGATTTTTGATCGAAGCTCATCACTGGGAATTCGAAAAGTCCAAAATTAATTTTTATTGACATGTTGGGAACAGTCTCGAGTTTTCGTAAAAATGAATTGGTGTTTACGCCCTAACTAGGTCAATGGTGGTAAAAATAAAAACACATTCGTGGATGACCGTTGCAGTCCCGTGAGGCTTTCATTGGATACCTGTCTGGAATAGTGCGAGTATTCAATGCACGGTAGTCGCTGCTTAGCCCGGTTCAAAAATTAACCGTTCAAAAATTGCAAGAGGTGCTGAAATAAGGTGACTCACCCTGCATATATTCGATTTGAGTGTATTTAGTATTTCCCACAATTGGGCCAAATACAGTGCGCTAGGAAAATCTCTCCGTAATAGACATTACGTTGGTAGCACGAATACTAGCTTGTAAAAATTTATTGCGTACTTCCCACTATCATAACAGATGCTTTACTTGATTCCCAGCTATCTGGTTGCTACGAACATGAATGCAATTGTTAGTAAGAGTCCGTGATCTGGCACAGGTTACTTATCGTGCAAAGCTGACTAACGTTATTGAAAGTAGCGCCGCCACCAGCGCTCGTATCCTTGGATCCTGTAGGTTTGTCCATAATGTCCAATGAGTTGTTAGGCCCGTGAGGGCACTAGCAATAAGTTTCGGCGCGGGGCAGTCTCTGCACCTTGAAGGGGCAATTGATTGATAGTGTTACCGGACACACCAACTGCTAAGGTCATTAGTCCAGTAAGTGTAGTGCATGTTCTTTCCTCGGGAGGTGGGGGAGATGTTTCCCCGCTGGATAAAGAGATTTGAGGCCGATCTACACGTCGACTTGCGTGTTTTCCCCAACAAGGCATCTCCCACCACCGAGGCACGGCCCTAGCCAGGACAAGCTCAAAACTCTCGACAAGCCTGGTAGCTTAGTGCGTGAAAGTGAAACTGTGTGTAAGTAAGGGCTGAGGGTAGGACAAGGAAGCGGAAGGAACAATCGATACTGCTCCGGCGAGCGAATTCGACAGAGATATGCAGCTACCGTCGGGACTTGAAGCCTAGGACCTTCCTGTCAGAGAGGGAGAGGCCGAAACTACGCCACCCTCAACGCGAGTGGTCGAGCAGCGCAGAGCATTTGAATGGCGCGCCCACGAGCATCTATTTATTTTACGTCAAAAACAGTTAAAAACTGTGTGGCGTGCTGCAGGGAGAAGTGAATTCTGTGCACGTTTTCGTAATTCTCTGATTCTTACCCTAAGCCCTATACTAATTGAATTTTGAATACAGAAAGAAATGAGCTTTTTTTGCAAGGATTGTTAACAAAGTATTCGCCTCGATGCAATAAAATATATTTTCAAGGGTAAATCAGCTGTAGATTTGGGCTCTTATCCTCCATCATGTCCTTCGCGTAGGAATAATACTTCCTGTCGCGATATCATGGAGAACGATAATTTGAATAACTATATTTCCCGCTGAAGACGTGCACAGGTAATGAAGTTACATTTATGTCCAGAAGCAAAACAAGTCGCCATTCAGCATTTGCTCAAAGGATCAGGGAAACTGGACGAATAACCTGATCGAGATGGTCATTGCCCCAGAAATTGAGGTACAATACTTGTTACAGGTTGTTTAGAATTATACAGTGCAAATGGTAAGTAATACTTAAATATCGTTGTTGAAATTAATTTTACTCTCCTTTTCGATGCGCGGTATATTCTCTAATTGTATAGAAAGTAGATTGGAAGTCGAGTTTCACTGAAAACTAAAATTTTGGGCGGAAAACCTGCTGCGACATTCTTCCTCAAATGACGATAAGAGTCCACGTGATTTGTTGGTCAGTATAGTTAAGGAATTGTATCTTGACCCAATTTACTTATAAAATAAAGAAGCGTATTTCAGCTACTTTAAATCGTATAAAGTGGATCTCCATTGTTTTTCCTTTATGCAAATGTGGAGTAACACTTGCGATTAATTGTTGTTACCTGTAAGTTTCTTTGACAACAGCATCTAGATAACGTGCATTTAATAAGTCTTTCACTGTAATTGATCCTCCAGAAGGGATGAGTGATATAAGCTCGTCATATAATCTCTCTTGTACTTTTGGATTTTTGGCTACATGATACAAAAGGAATATTAAAGTACTGCCCACCTGAAATAGAAACATCTTTTTTAATCTTGGAACTGTTCAGATAAAGATTTAGCACTGTATTTTTTGGACTTGTATACATACTGTCATGAGACCGGATGCGATGAAGTCTATAACTGCACTCTTCTTATCTTCTATCGCCATATCTTTAGCATCCAGAATTGACATAAAAACCTTTTTAACAGGTTCAGTGGCAGAAGTGTTTTGTTCATCTTGAAGAGCTTCGTCTACAAATTTTGAAATGATTCTGTAAAAGGTAATAATATGCAATTTGTTGAGTGTAGAACGTGTTTCCCTTTTGTATTTATTTTTACTTGTTACTCTTTTATTGAGTTTGCATCCTTTTACCTGTTTATTTTATACTGTTTGTTATTCAGAGAACTTACTCATAAAATTCATCTTCTGCTTTCGTGTACTGTGCATACGTTTGTGTTGGTATATATTTCCACAATGGTAGAAGTCCATAGTATGAATCGCGACAGGCACAGAAATGATCTTCTACAACACGTGCCAATTTCAATCCGAATTCTCTGTCAGCAGATGCAACATTACTATTTAGAACTCCAATCCGGCGACCAAGTACTAAAGTACTCATACCTATAACAATAAATACATAAATACAATAACTACAAACCCAGCATTCCATAAAGGGAAAGACTTTTTGAATTAATAAACACTTTTTTGAAGCTGTTTTATTTAGAAATGTAACCTGACATATATCGGGCCGAATTTCTGATCTGGAATGTTCGCACTAGGTCAGTGAGACCGAGGGATTTCCGTTTCTAAAGGATGTCATGGGGCTTCTATATTTTTAAATGAGTTCTTATCATTTCTGTTGTATTTGTAATGCATTTATTACACATAAACATGGGAATGTTGTGAATGAGCCTAGAAACAGAATTAAACTGATGTGATGATGTTGAATATTTATATACATCTAATGACACAAAATAAGCTCCTTTATTATAAAGAGAACAGACAAATCACAAAATAATTAATAATAAATTCTGAAAACACTTGTATATACCTAAGAACTCTGTTCTTGTTAATTTATATTAATAGAACACTGCATGAAGTAAAAGCAATATCATGAAATTTAGGATTCGTTTTTTAAGTAAAACAATTAGCGTTGTAAAGGAACAAACCATTTGTCTGTAACTAGAAAAGGGTTTATTAAATACTAAGGAAGGATCCAATTACATGCTATTCATCCAAAGGTCATCCCTTCAATTAAATTCGACCCGAAGCGATGAAATTGGAAACGTCTTGACCCCATTAAATTATCTCCTCCAACTATATTTGTTCCCACATTGCTTTCGCATTTTATTTACACTTGGCGCCCAACTTGGAATAAATTATAATCTCTTCTTGACACAAATTCGGCATAGCTAGTGTATTTTCAAGAACCGCGCCTTGGAGATTGTTTAATTTTTCTCCTAACTCCGCGAACCTGAAAATTTGAAAAAACAAAAACACGTCAAGTAAAATTTACATTTAAAATACAGTACTTCGAAGCGTTGCTACCAGGACGCTGCACTTTCTTGGCAGCGCACTTGAAAGCAAGACTACCCAAGACACAGAAATGCTAAAAAAACAACACAACAAACAAAAAAGAAAATGCCGTTCGCTTGCATTGTTGAAACACGAATCTATACCGTCATTGTAGATTCATTTGATAACATTAGGTGAATTCGATTTTCATTCAATCGTGTGGGTCGAGCCAGTCTGCGATGAATCGAGCCGAATCGACCCGACCCGACCCGACCTGACCCGACCCGACCCGATCTGACCGGCTGAATAAAATCGCTGAATCGACAAATTCACTAAAGAATAAAATCGTTAATTTCTCTAAGAATAAGGAAAAATTGTTTAATAGCTGTAACAGGCAAAATTTATTATGCGTAAAAAATTATATTCATTTTAAAATAAACTTTGGTTAAATGAAAGTGCGAGAATCTGATACCATTGTAGCATAATGCGAATGCGAAATTCATTGGATCATGTGGGTACTTCTGCAAGCAGAACCAATGCCATCATATTCGAGTAGATATGTGATCCGAACGGATTCGAACAGATCAGATCAGACACAATCTGACCCGACCCGACCCGACCCGACCCGATCCGATCCGACCCGATCCAATCCGATCCGATGTGATGTGATGTTGGGTGTGTGGGGCGTGCTTACTCTCGAGGCCGAGGTGCTTGACGATGAGCTCGAGGTCGGGCACGAAGTTGCTGGCGTCGCGCCGGCCGCGTAGCAGGGCGATGAAGTCCTGCACCACGAGGTCCAGATCGGGAACGAAGCGGTTGATGGTGGAGGGACGCTCTACCTCCTTTGCGAGCGATTGACGAAGTTTCGCCCACTTCTCCCCTTGCCTGCGCACACACAAGTTGCTCGCTCGACGGTCCTGCACACTGTTTATCCACGGAAGAAAAGTGTGCTGCTATACATAATGGACAAACATTCTCGTGCTACTTCAGTGGCACTTCAAGGCCACGAGCTGGACGAAGAGATGAGACTGACATCGATCTGAGGGTTCGTTACGACTTACATTTTTAGTACTAGAGCTCCCGACTTGATGACAACGTGCCACTCTCCTTCCAGCTCGTGACCTTAAAGGGTCACTATGTAAAAGGAGTATCGGAGTATTGTTACTTGCCTCAGTAGACTATTTTTTTCCGATTTGCCTCATTTTCTTCTCAGCTGCTATGTATTGGCGACTTTTTTTGCGTGTTGTCCGTTTATCGGATCCCTAATAGTAGAACTGGGAAAATGACTTTAACTACATTATAGACGGGGAACATTTGGTCTCCATATGTAAATTTTCATGGGAACATTTGGAGCAGCTTTTAAGTCAATGTCGTTTGAGCCTATCTGCAAATGCGTCTTTTGAAGCTCATTTTAACCCCAAACTTTTGAGTAGTCGAGAAACTTAATTAGAAATCATTTGATGCACTTTTACCCCCAAAGGCAGTAATGTATACAAATTACCGGTAATGTAAATATTAATTAAAAAAGTGTTAATAGTTACCTAATTGTAGGAGGCAGTGAAACTATCGATTGTCATATTGACTAGTCAATGTTCCATAAGATTGTTTGAAATTAAACAAAATAACGGAGAACTTTTGTTTAAAAGTATATTTTATATATGACGGGCTTAACTAAGCTTTAACAACTGCAAGTCATTACGATCCTCGCTCGGGGGATTTTTTTTTACAGTAGGTCGAGCTCTGTCGCTATCTGGAAGGGAATCCTAGCGGCCAGCTACTCTGATCGGTAGTTTTCCGTGGTTTCTCCGATCAATACCAGCGAATGCCGGAGCAGTACCCTAACAAACTGGCCACGGGCGCCGCGCTATCGTTCTTTCCTCTTACTTGTCCTACCCTCACCCCTTACACTCGCATACACTACACTACCGCACATTCCGGGAGACGGATATGGAACTTAGAGCTTGTCCCGGCCGGAGCGGTGCCCCGCTGGTGGGAGACCCCGATAGCCGAAGGTAAATCGGTGTCGGGTCTCTCCATCCATCGGAGGTGAAGTTTACCGCCACCTCCTGAAAAAGAGCACTACACTTACGGGACAAATGTGCTTAGCAGTCGACGTGCCCGGAGTCACTAATCAATGAATCAAAAATCAATTGAATTGGAGCCCCCCGGGACCGTACCAATGTTCTGAGTGTAGAGAAACACAGTTGGAGCACTGCTGTCTTTCAGGCCAAGAGTTTATTGAAGTTATAAGGTGTTGTAATGAAGGTCCCAAGTCATGAACTCAACTTTAAACATTTGTCTTACTGGGTTTCGAAGACACCGCTTTATCGTTCGCGACATTTGGCTCACCTGTCCCAAGCGCCTGTTGTATGACGCCAAATCACGTGACCATACACCTGAAAACGTGCTGCGGTTTCCTAACTTAATAATTTGATAAAACCCGCAATAGAACTAAACCTGACCATTTTATATATACATGGCCCTTAATCTTTGTAAAAATCTGTGTATTTGAATAATTTTACACCCTTCGTTTCCATAGCAAGAACGCAAAGAAAGTTATTCTAGCATCAAAATCTTACAACATTCAATCTTTCAATCAGTAATGGGCAATTTTCTCCAAATAAACTATTAATACAGAAAATTTTGAATATAATATTTAAAACATGCTTCACTTATTACAAGTACTTCCATGAAATACTAATATTGAGGAAATAGTGTTAAAAAATCACATTTTCTCTATTTTTCACTCTGCTAATACTAGAATTGAAAATGACTTTTAAAATATTGCTGAACAGTATATGCAAATTTTCATTAAAAAAGGTAAAACCGTTTCTGAAAAAATGTCTTATTTTTTGTCAGTAAATGAGTTTTACAAGTGATGTCTGAAATGCGTTAATATGAACAGAAATTGTAGTATTATAATATCACGTAAGCTTTACTAATCCAACAAGGTACGTCACTTGCTGTTAGTTTTCCCTTATTATTCTCCGTTCTACTTACTCGTTGACGATGCCGTGGTTGGTGTAGCGGTCGGGGCGCGAGGCGCGGTACACGACGGAGATCTCCGTGGGCGGGCGGATGGGGTAGCGCGACGGGTAGCGCGCCACCTTCTCGATGGCCTCCGCGTCGAACAGACTCACCACCGGCACGTTGCCCAGCGCCTCCTCGCGCACGATGGGGCCGTAGCGGTGGCGCATGTCTGCAACACCACACGACCGCGTGCTCATCGAGACAGCAACCCAGGACAAATCTGCTGGCCAGGTTGTCCGGCGGATGGTATTCAAAGAGTCGGTTGCCATAGGTTTCTGTCCGTTGCCGTCGGTTGCTGTCGGTTGCAATCAGTAGCGGTCGGTTGCCGTCGGTTAGCGTCGATTGCGATCGGTTTCCGTCGGTTAGCATTCATTGCCATCGTTTAGCGTCGGTTGCCGTCAGTTGGGGTCGGTTGCTATCAGTTGCCATTGGTTGCCGTCGGTCATGCTGCACTGGACGCCTTGCACCGCGCACGTCGCTCGCTGGAAGAACTTTCAACGGATTATCTGAATACAGAAGTCTTTCTTTTGTGCATCAAGAGCTTCGTTCGCATTCACCGATTTACCGTGCAGTAAAATTAAAAATGAAAATAGCATTGAAACCTTGCAGTAGAAGAACATATTAGAATATTCCTGGTTTATCCTGGGGTGCAACCCAGCGGACCTGTTTCCGGACCGATAAGCTAATGGACGAGATGTAGGTGAATGTTCCGGCGAAGGAGGACAGATTGCTGTAGCTCAGGAAAATATAGTTGACGTCTTTACAAGTTGCTCCCGAATGCGAAATCAGTGCGCTATGCCCTGAGCCAAATCGTTCCATTGATTGAAAATTAACGTAGTCAAAGATAAATCCTGCAAATGCGAAGTACTAGGACTAATACGATTCTGGGTACACACAAACGTTCGCCAGCACGCGCTGGGTGCAGCAATGGCAGCAGTGGAGCCATTCAGAACTGTCCAGGCCAGTCGGGCTTGCAGACGTTCGTTGATGATTCAATTGATTGATTGTTGGCGATTCTGGGCGCGTCAACTGCTAATGTCATTAGTCCCGAATGTGTAGTGCATGTTTTCCTCTGGTCGTGTCGACGGTCGTCCTCTGCTGCATAGCAAGATCCGGCCCCGACCTACCTTCGGCTAGCGGGGTTTTCCCCCAACAGGTATCTCTCACCTGCTGGGACTAGCTCTAAGCTCCCGACCGACCTACCGGGATGTATGGAAGTGTAGTGCATGTCAGTGTAAGTGTGTGAAAGCAAGGGGTGATGATAGGGCAATGATGAGGAAGGAAAGATCGCGCGCGGTCCGTGGCCCGTTTGTTAGTGCACTGCTCCGGCAGTAGTAAGGTACTGATAGGAGAATCCACGGAAAACTATCGATCAGAGAAGCCGGCCGCAAGAATTCTCCTCCAGACAGCGGCTGAATTCGATATAGGCATTCGCCTAGTGTTAATCAGAGAAACCACGGAAAACTACCGACCTGAGGAGCCGGCCGCTAGAAATCTTCTCCAGACGGCGACTGAATTCGACCTAGCTGGCAAGCCAGTGTCGAAAATTTCACCACCGTCGGAGCTCGAACCAAGGACCTCCCGATCAGAGGGTCCGCAGAGACACCAGTTGATGACCTGAAGCATCTCTCCTTTCAGACCTCCCGGTCAGACGGGCTGCAGTATATTTTTGAATAATATAATTTCGCTTAATATGTACGAGTATTTTCGCGAAAATCTTCGACTTTCTTTTTGTCCTGAATTCCTCTATTTTCTGCGTTTAAGGTACACCAGAGGCTTAAATTAAAATACAATTTGGGGAATAAGATGCGGTTGCGATATAATTGAAACGTGACGCACAGCGGCTCGGAGCGGGAACCCGGGTCTTTGACCTGCGCCGCCCGCCCGCCCGGCCCTCGCCGACGGATGGCGCAACGGCTGAATGGCGGCAAGTCGTCTGCATAGAGCGTAAATAGGGCGTTCACCCTCCGCCTCCACCGCCGTCACCGCAACTTTCCCCGATCGCCGGGGTCGACACTACCAACGCCGCACACTGCTCCCAAATTGGCGGCGCGGCAAGGAAAAATAGAACAGAGAAATGCGCGACATTTCGAGATAGTGATTATTTTATGAGTGGTGTCAATCGAAGAAAAAAAATTCAATTTGCAAATCCAGCCGTTTCTCGGTCTTTAAAAGATATGATATATTTTCTTCGTTCACAACATGTATCGGGTGTGTTTTGTTTATTTTGTAACTTGTTTTTTTATCTTTTATCGATTGAAATACGTTTTTGGAAATTTTAAAAATAATAAAATTTATCTTCGTTATGTACTTTCACTATTACTGTGCATCCCTCGTATATCGAACGGGCCTTTATTCACCTGTCAAGGGAGCTGAACCATGAATGAATTGGGGAAAACTCGATACTATTTTTAATCGATGAAGGAACCCAGACGCAGTGATCCACGTTATTCTCGAGAGCCCTGAGTATATTCATTTCCGCGAACATTCCGCCAAAATGTAGACATAAATATAGATTTTTTTTAGCAAGAAAGCATAAAAATAATTTTAAAAAATTAAAAGAGTTTACATTTTTTAATTCCTATTCGAAGAAGAAAAGACGTCCGTGGTATGTGAATATGTGACATACTAAGGGTCTAGACCTGGGATAAACGATACAGAAGTTCGTTGTTTCAGAGAGGCCAAATTTGATTGACAGACCTCCTGTCTGTCATATTAAATTCAAATATAGACAATTAATTTATTGCATCAACATTTTCAAAAGAATAACCAATTCATTTTCTCATGCAGTGAATGATTGATAACGCATCGATAACGCATAAGTAAAAAATCTATGGGCTCCCAGGAACCTTTGGTTGTTCCCCTTATTTTTCCGAGTTTTCCAACTCGTAGTTGAATCTTTGCGTCGTGACGTCACTGGATTGAATGAACGAATTGACGCGAGAGACAAAAAAGAAACGGGAGAGTCAGTTAGGAGAATAAGACGGTCGGACTTCTATACTTCGTTTAAAGGAGAAAGTCCCTTCAAGATCACGTTCTGAAAAAAAGAAGGGAGACTGTCATCCAACCGGAGCTTCAATACCAAAAATTTAAATCGTAACGAAGCTCACGATTGGATGAGTGTAACCCTTTCTCCTGCCAGATCGTGATCTTGAAGGAACACTGTTTTAATTGGAGTATAGACTCCAGTCAGCAATCGTAGTTCACTCTCCCAAGAGAACAGGACTGCAACATGAGTTGTGGATAGACGTGTTGAAACCTAGCTTACTTCTAGGTTGAAGGTGCTACGTGCCCTTTATGGAGTTTATGAGCACATAACGACGAATTTCAAGTCACTGATGACTTGGCGTGGTCTATCATACTCACCTCAGTAAGAACATTATCGATGCTAACGTGACCGTATGCAGGAGGAGCCATTTAGCCTGATTGTGGTCTTGTGTCCCACCACAATGACTACCACAATGGTGAGATGCGAAAATTTCTTTAATTTTAAGCTGAGAAAATATTGTCACTTTATGCTGATTCCTGAACAGACTTTCTGTGACAGTACTATGTGACTATATGTACCACTTTTGTCAATGCCATCAAAATTTTTGGGAGAGTAACATTAATAGGTGTTCGATAAAGTTTAGCATTGTTAGAATTATATATGTTAGTATATGACCTTTTTGGTGTGAATATTCTATAAAAGTGGACACTTTTATAGAGGTACCTTTAATTTACTAATTTAACAGGAATTTCATGTATGATAAGAATGCAAAAACTGTACTTGCAAAGAGTAGGGGGAGAAGTTAATTCCAAACTTGATTTTAAAATATTTTATGGCTGATTGGAAGTTGGTGTTTCTTAGCTTTAAGACTTGCAGGGCTTGATGATTAGATCTGGCATAAATTTAATCGAATTAAATTTTAAGTAGGACCTTTAAATGATCCCATTCAATAAGCAGAGATATTGAAGTTTGAAAATAGTTTTTCTTTCAAAAAGTAGCAAAATCTGAAACCGTAATTTATAATAATAAGTAAAACCAGTTTGGTCCCCTGGTGTGACCTAATTTTCTTTCGGAGGTCACACGAACCCAATAAGGTGAAACATCCTTTAATGATTTTTTCTTCATTCAGTGCAGCATGTGAGGAGTGGTTGCATTTTAGGAGTGTATTTTTTTCTCTTATAAAAGAACTCTGACTCTTGTGGCTAAATTACATTATCTTCGTTCTGCAGTAAAAGGTGCTGTGACTTGTTTTTCACTCTTTGGAAGAAACACACTTTGTTGCACTTCAAATCCTTGAAGATAGTTTTGAGGTTCCTCAATTAATCACTTCAACACGTCTCCCGACCTCTCGCGTAAATATTTGCATTATGCACATTTTTTTGCACTATTGCATATGTCAGTTCATGCTTCAAATTGTGAAGTTTATTGTGAAGTGTCTCAAATGGGGCAATATCGTAAAACTAGTTCAAGCTAAAGAGATTAGGAGACTAAAGAGATTAGAGATTTGGTATGACAAAGTATGTGCAATTATGTTGCACCACTAGTTTTTTTTAGCAAAAATTGAGAATTTTATAGCCTCAACAGACATAAAGTATCCTAACCGAGGCGTAATTAAGTTTTGGAATTCTGTAATAATAGATATTAAATTACCTGAGATCGCTAAAGCGTCGTACTCTCCAGACGAAGGCGGATTCATGACTTAAGTCGCTTCGTACCCTCTCCTAAGACATTACTTAGTTGCTGTCGGTGATTAAGTTTGGGGGAGAGACCGGTTTACAGTAAACGATGGTTAGCCAACATCGAATTTGACAAGCCATTTGCAAATGTCTAGCGGTTTTTATGGTGAAGTATCAACATTTGGCGCTTTGGATCAATTCCGTTTTTAGAAAAACAAAAACTGCACTCCTGTTTAAAGATCTAAGAGTATTGGGGAATTGATATAAATGTAGACCATTTTTTGGTTCAAGCAAAAATTGTTTTAAAACAAAGATTGGGGAAGACCATGAAAAATAGTGCTGATCCCTAGCAAGGTACACAAAGTACGCCTAATAGATCAAAAATCTCTGAAGACTTCCAATCAACGACAACTTTATGAACAATGAATCAAATCTCAGAGATTGAAAATCTTAAACAAGAAGCAGGTTATTAAAAATTGTACATGAAACTTAGTAGCAGATGTAGGTATCAGCTAAGAGGAAGCAACGGAAGAAGAATGGAAATAACACGTGGTTGGAAGATATTAAAAAAAGTAAAGGGAAAGGTAGAACTTCATCTAAGATATCTGCAGCATCCATCACTGAACAATTGGAATGAATATACAAAGAAATGCGCTGAAGTGATAAGATTCAGCAGAACGCTATATAAAGAGGGATGGAACAAATTCTTATTAATGGATTATAAATGTAGAAGGATAGAGAAACTCACATTACAGAAAAGGTACAAAAATGTTATCAATAGAATGATCAAGCAGAATAGAAACTAGTGGATTCCACGTTTTTCGCGAAAGAACCTAGCAATTCTGCAGTTCTGCTTCTGGTGGTATAAGCCCCTTATGGGAGAATAGGAATACCTACAAGATTGAGAAAAGGGCCTGTAGACGCTAGTTTCTATTTTACTAATAGAGAACAATAAAAATTGAGAAAATGTGAAAAAAATGTCTTCTAGGCGCCACTAGGTTGCAGCTGGAAGAGTGTGGGGCACTATCGAATAGCTAACGAAGCTAGGAAACCTCTTTAGCACTACTAGCTTTTATTAGTTCAAATTGCATGCACATGCAAAATAATGTCTAACGTATGGAAGATTATTTTGAAGGTTTTTCTCTTAACGACTTGCAAAGTTTGAAAGTCATTCTGCGTACAAGAACGCGCCTGGAATGAAGTCGCTCGTTTCGTGTATCTGATGATCGAAAACATTCACCGGAGAGTGGGTCAGTGTATCAACTGATGTCGCTGCTGTCCCTGTGACCGGGAGGTTCTAGGTTCGAGTCCCAACGGTGGCGGTGGGATTTTCGACTCTGGCTTGTCAGCTAGGTCGAATTCTGTCGCCGTCTGAAGGAGAATTCTAGCAACCTCCTTTGATCCTCTGATCGGTAGTTTTCCGAGGTTTCTCGAATCAACAACCCGCGAATGCCGGAGCAGTACCCTAACAAACGGACCACGGACCGAGCGCGATCTTTCCTTCTTCATCCTTGCCCTATCATCACCCCTTGCTTTCACACACTTACACTGACATGCACTACACTTCCATACATCCCGGTAGGTCGGTCGGGAGCTTAGAGCTAGTCCCAGCTGGGGGGTGCCCAGCTGGCGAGAGATACCTGTTGGGGGAAAACCCCGCTAGCCGACGGTAGGTCGGGGCCGGATCTTGCTATGCAGCAGAGGACGACCGTCGACACGACCAGAGGAAAACATGCACTACACATTCGGGACTAATGACATTAGCAGTTGACGCGCCCGAAATCGCCAACAATCAATCAATTGAATCATCAACGAACGTCTGCAAGCCCGACTTGCCTGGACAGTTCTGAATGGCTCCACTGCTGCCATTGCTGCACCCAGCGCGTGCTGGCGAACGTTTGTGTGTACCCAGAATCGTATGAGTCCTAGTACTTCGCATTTGCAGGATTTATCTTTGACTACGTTAATTTTCAATGGAACGATTTGGCTCAGGGCATAGCGCACTGATTTCGATTCGGGAGGCCCAGGTTCAGTCCCCGTGCCGCCATCCTGACTGGAGTTTTCGTGATTTCCCTCGGTCCTCTAGACGAATCCTGGGGTGGTTCTAATCTACTGCTAAATGCAGAAAGGCTACTACCGCGAAAGCGGCGTCGCTACCTGAATTCGTTAATTACGTGAAGTCACGAAGGTAAAACGAATTCGAGACAACACGGTTTCCTGGTTGGGTGACCGACTAGGAACCCCGAGATATAACGGTGCGCTTTATAGAACATAAAATGTCTAAATACAAATACAAATTTTAAATCAACGTAGCAAAGTGTCAACTGCAAATAGAAGCTTCTTCTTCGACTCCTTGCAGGGCGCTTCTGCCCTGCACATGACGCTGCAGAGCGGGGTTCGCATCCCACATGGGCAGACGAAAGTCGCTTCTCGAATCCGGTCATCGTACTTTATTCAACTAAAGCCGACTTACCTTTATACGCCATGTGAAGCTCGGACAAACTGTATCGTGCGAATATCGACCAAGTGGTCCATCTCGAACCAATCCAAGGCAGTGCTAGTGGGCCCGGGACGTCTCGAAGGAGCTTACGCTCTACACGTTCTGGGAAATCGAGGAGAGTTGTTACGAAAGCACTATCATTTTGCGTGTGTCGTTTCTATTTATCTGTATCAGAATTCATTCACATAATTTATTTATGCCAAATGTGTTCTATAAAATAAAATACTGTTATTTTTTATCAATATTGCTTTCCAGAAAATTAGAAGCGTCCTTTTTTAGCACAAAACTGCATCAAAACGCAGCGCAAAAGTAGTTCAGTTTTGCTGGCTCAGGTCGGACGACCTTGGTGTGAAATATGCAAGAAACGTTTATACCAGTGATATGAAAAAAGGAAAAAATATACTGAGGTAATCAATATATAAAAGTTTAATAGACCGGTATATCAATGGAAGAAAATAAAGTGAATCACTCTGTAATGACATCTGGTTTGATATCATCCACAAAATCCTCTACTTCTCAAAGCGGTCTTATTGGATAGAATGTAGAATTCATGTGAATAATTTAAGGAAATACTACACGTAATTCAGATTCTGTGAGACGATTCAAAGTAGAGCACTCATACCTGTAGTCATTGAGATGATGTGTGGTGTTGAAAGAAGAAAACATGCTTCTCCAACGCTCGCTGCTGGAAGATACTAAGGATGTCTCATCTGCCTATTCATATTATAATTATTTGATAAGCCTTATCTTCGCATATTATTGGCGAGAAACGTATACAAATCAGATAAGATTCTTAAGCGAATCATTTTAAAGAAAATTTCCTCTTACTTTACTGTTGAATTCGAGCGTTTCCTATACGACAACATTTTTTTGACATTTTATGTTTGTAGTGATTCAGTCGTCAGTATTTTACATTCCCACATTTCCAATTTCAACAGTAATTGTAGATCTCGTTGAAAAAGTCTTAAGTACAAAATGGTAAATAATCGGGGAAAAAATGGGAATGAAGAATAGGTTGTCATACTCCAAGAAACCTTCCAGCACCTGATTGAATGTATGTCTGTGAGAGTGGAAGCTGTCAAGGCTAAGGGTGGGCCAACACCGTATTGAATTCCAGCAATACCGATGGAGGGTGCCACGAACTGGTGAGTCATTTTCAGCCACGTGTCCGGACACTTTTGATCACATACTGTACTTTGGGGTCTTCCCATGCGCAGCCACAGTATGTTGAGTTTTGTAAAGTTAGGTATTATGACTGTTCCAGCCATATTTATTTTTCAATGTCTTCTTTATATAAAAGAGAATTCACATTTGTAAGATACATTAGGTTCTACTCATGATCATGCAACCAGAAATAAAAATGGTCATACATTTTTTAGATGTAAGTGAAGTGAACACAAAAAACCTCCTCTTACATGTCTGTGAAATTTTACAGTGCCCTTCCTCAGTACATTCAACAGTTGCCATTCATTAAATTAAAAAAAAAATATTACACAGAAAACTGATAGATAATTCTATATATAAGGTGGACGAGATTTTTGGGATTTGTACGAGTGCAGTACGTACAATGTACAATGTAATACATACACTGAACGCAGTACTTACACTCTACGTGCTAGTCTTCTAAATGGAATTTTCCACAACACCGTGTCCTGCCACTGCCGCCGGACAAGGATTGGCTTGCAGTTTTCGCGCAATGTTACCGATGCCAGGCGCGTCAACTACCAAGATCTTTAGTCCCGTAAGTGTGGAGCATGTTCTTTCATCAGGAGGTCGCGGTGATCTTCCCCTACTGGCGAGATCCGGCGCCGACCTACCGTCGACTAGCGGGGTTTTCCCTGACAAGATGTCTCCCACCAGCGTATCACCCTCCTAGGCACCCTACCGGCATGTGTGGTAGTGTAGTACATGCTAATGTAAGCGTGTGTGTAAGGGGTGAGGACGGGGAAGAGGAAGGAAAAATTGCGCGCGGTCCGTGGCCTGTTGATTAAGGTACTGCTCCTGCATTCGCGTGGCTGTTGATCGGAGAAACCTCGTAAAACTACCGATCAGAGCAGCCGCCGGTAGAATTCTTCTACTGACAACGACTGAATTTGACCTAGCTGTCAAATATTAGTGTTGAAAATACTGCCATCGTTGGGACTCGAACCTGTCTGAGGCACTGCAATAACATCAATTGATGCACTGAGCCACAGCTCTTCCAGTAGTTTTCGCTCATATTTCCAAAGTTCCCCTAGGCTTATGTTCAGATTACAATACAACTGGAATTTCTACTGGGCTATTTTCTGTCAAACGTTACAGTTGAAACGGTACAGTTGAAGACATCGAAGAGATTGTTTTAAATTGTTTTAATGCCTACGCAACTTCTCTACATATTCCGTAATATGTTCATTTCAATTGAAGTATTGCAAATATTTTCCTTGAACAACATAAAATATTGTAACGAGTAAAACGTGTATTATCTGTGTGTCATGTATAATATTAGAAAATCCATCGCAAAAATGTAAGCATCGTTTTCAGAATTCTAAACAACTGCTCATATACCAAGTCCCCAGCCATAAAAAACTATTACAAAATCTGCAAAAGTCAATCATATTATTGAAAAATTTCGTTACTTCGCTTTCTGGATTCTGTACAACTGTTGATGTACATTGACCGCAGTCGCAATACACTAGTGATGACGTGCGATATGCCTTCATTCGAAAAAGCTTTGTCGAAGTAAATACGTGGTATAATATGTTTTTTCTTCCAAAATAAATTTAAACTCGTTATGAAGTGACTATTTGAATTACGCTAATTTCCAGTATACACATTCATCAATATGCAATGCTTTTCACTAACTTACATGTCGAACATTCTGCTAAAAAAAGGTTGAGATTTGCGATTCAAGGAGATTTTCCATATTTTCATAAAGAGCGAAAAATTCTTTGACGATGAAGCGAAGTGAACTATTCTTTGACGAAGGAAGATTTTTTATTGAAGCTACGTACTAATTGTACGACTTCATGGAATAGCAATTGTTTGACTACTTAACCATGTAAATGAACGTCCAGGAAATTATCATGTAAAATTACAAAAGATCCTCACACACTCTGAGAATTTTACAAGGTCCGTTGAGCTGCCAAGCAAAATGAATGTTAGTCGTAGGTGAAGAATGAAAAGAATGCAAGGGGGAGATTAAGAGGTCATTATACTATAATCGTCATGGAACAGATCACAAAATGAAGATATGCGATAATATGATAATTGCTATGATAACTGACAGTAGGTTAGTAGTATCATAGTTTGTCACACAAACTTCACATGTACTAATGCTGAACGATATAACTGATACAATGATAAAACCTTGTAAGTAATCATTTAGTAAATGAAAATAAATTTTTCATTAACCATTGAGTGTAACATATTAAGAATTCGTAACGTGATGAGTCAGAGAAGTCAAATACGCAGTTTGCTCCGTTAATCCTACCGTTTCAAACACCCATTGTTTTTTTCACTCATTGTGGATAACTTGTTCCGACTGATACAGTTTATCACCTCCGGCTATACTTGTCAATAGATGGAGAGTATAAGATCAGACTTGCCTTGTCATTATACTATACTCGTCATGGAACAGATCACAAAATGAAGATATGCGATAATCTGATAATTGATATGATAACTGACAGTAGGTTAGTAGTATCATAGTTTGTCACACAAACTTCACATGTACTAATGCTGAACTATATAACTGATACAATGATAAAACCTTGTAAACGGTGAAAATTGCCTTTAATATCAAAATCATCGAGCCATGAGGTAAACTGTTTTGCAAAAACTGTAAAGATTCACCAGTTGAAAAAAAGACGTAGTCCCAATAAATGTGAATTATGTCAACTCTCAACCTCAACCGTAAATGTATGCGGGTTAAAAATTATATTTTTCAATTCTTAATTGTTTTGCTTTAAACAAAATCAGCTTGTTCAGCGATAATTATTGTTGACGAAATTCCACCTATGAACCACCGCTGTTCACTTTCAAAATCCATGGCAATATATGGAACAAAAACACTATATAGAACAAAATGCAGTATTATCCATATTTTATCAAATTTTATATTAGAACGTCACACATTAAGATTAAAAGCTATGTATAGCCGCAAGGCGTCATAAGAGTAATATATTCCATAAACTTTTGCACCTTTCACACAGTATTGTATCGATGACTAAATTTTTGACAGCACGCATTTCAACATTTGAACGGTTTGAGATAATAATGTCACCTGAATGATAAGATAATTTTCTACCGAATTCTAATGTCGTGTATAAGAGAAAGTAGCTGGAAAGTTTCTAAAGGATGAAAAATAGTCACATTTTTATTAGTTTGTAATGAGAACTTTGCAAGGTCTTTTTTCTGTTTAAAAATTTAGACTTTTCTCCTGAAAAGTTTCAATTTTTACTTTCTAGTACTTTATTGGTAGGAAGAGAAAATTATGTAATCGTGCCGGAAAAGGAGAATTTTCAGGAGAAAAACTCTTATTGGCGGGTCCATGTATCGAAAAGTGGATAAGTCCTTTTGCTTTATATTGTAAATTACTTCCTCAATCACGTGGTCAGAATCCATGTTTTGTGGGTTCTAGATTCCCAGAAATTGGTTGTCGGCAAAACGTGTCTGTGTGCCTGTGTGATCAGCGCTAGTTCCTAAACGGTTCAGGCGATTTTCTTCAAAATTTGTTTTTCCCTGATCGATCTGATCGAACGATCTTTCGATCTGATCGATCTCGTGGGGTTTGTGAGTTTCAAACGGATATTTTTATTTCGAAGGTTACTTTACACGAATTCTCAAAATCATTTCCAAACTTTTCTCAAAAATGGCTCCAAATTTTGTGATTAAACTTTGTCCTCGGATAGCGTAAGGAAAGGGTAAGAAATTGGTGCAAGTCTCGTGTTCGTTGAAATAATCGATTTTTCGAAAACGGCAAATCAACTTTTTCGAGAAGCATTTTCATACAACTATTATTTTGTGGATAGAGATTTTTCTTAATGAAATTTGTTTTTTAAATACATATCTTGAAAAAAGGTCACGTGCAATTTTATTGAAAATATGAGTAATTTTCACGAAATATAGTAAATTTGCACGAAATGTATGCAGGTTAACATTTTTTAACCAATTTTTATTTCTAAAACGGTACTAAAGTTTTCCTTAAAATATTCTCCCCATCGCCCCCCCCCCCCACCCCCGCCGCCGTCCCTACCGCCGCCGCCGCCACCGCTGTCGCCGCTGCCGCATTGTGTGGGCGAGGCCACCCCCAGGCCGTTGACTCGGGCGGAGCGAGTGACCCTTGGGCGCTCCCGGTGACAGGCCACGACAATGCGCCCGCCCCCGCGATATACAGCCCGGCCGGGGGCGGCACCCCGCGCGCCGCAGGTGGGGGGGGGGGCAGGCGTTGCGGAAAAGGCGCGTGTACCGTTCTCTGCGCGCCCGCGCCGCCCCGTAAATCAACGCTGGACGCAGCGCCGCCGCCCGTTGCGGCACCTTACGCGACGCCGGCCTTCCTCCACGGAGCGTGCACAGGAGGGACGGCCCGAGCGCCAGGGAAGCGTTCCTTCACTCAACAAGAACCTGCGGTGGTACTGTGCCACACATCTCCTCTCAAACACTTCCAAGGATGTGACAGATAGCTCAGAAAAGTGTCCTCCTTCTCCCCCTGCCTGTCCCTCTCACTCCTTTTCTCTCTCTTCCTCTCTCTCTCTCTCTCTCTCTCTCTCTCTCTCTCTCTCTCTCTCTCTCAGAGTCAGACTCTGATAATTTGCCTCTCTCCAATACCTCTTCTCTCCAAGTAGTCCGACTTGACATTCGCAACCTCATAGCAGTCGGAGACAGATCATATAAGAAATGGAATCGCACATTGCCAGAAATCCCGTAATGGAAAATCGCAAATTACTAGAAACATATGAGTGGTGTAAGGATGAGAGAATGCACCAGTTTAATCCACATGGAATAAATAGAAGGAACTCACGGAAACGACTGATCGAGATCCCGTAGGATTCTCATTCATCCTATCTGATGAGATGAGATGCGGTTTCTAACTACACTTTTTAAAGTCTAAATTGAGACAAAACACATCTAAATTGGGAACAAGAACGTTCTTAAAGAATCAAAATACAAACGAGTTGAGAACAAACATGATCACACTCAGGACTAACGCATTAAATTCGAGACCAGACGCAATTGAATTGAAACTCGGACTAAACGCCAATTCCTTCAAACTAAAGGCATTACATTGAAGTTAAAACGATTTAATAAAGAATAATGCGAATTATAATAGTATTTTATTCAATCCTACGTTATAAAAGTAACAAAATATACTAACACATGAGTAAGAAGAAACGTATTTCGCAGCAATATAATGAAGGTATCTGAAATAAATATTCCACAAGTGTTGATATTATTATTATTATTATTATTATTATTATTATTATTATTATTATTATTATTGTTATTATTGTTATTACTATTATTATCCAACTACGGACTTCAATATTCTCTTTGAGAAGAGCTTAAATTTTCTCTTTCATCGCCTGTTAAGATACGTTCCGTTGAATTATACAATTCCGTTGAAAAATTCTACAGTAAAGTACTGACATATCCAATAATGACAAAGGAACCTCACTTGCTGTGAACAAAAAATGGTAGATTTACCCAGAAAAATAACAACGAAACGTAGGGCAAACGTTTTAAATGAGACATTTTAAAACTGTATAAACACAATTGTATTTTTGACGTTCGAAACATGGAAGCGATATCCATAACAAAACAATAGATTTTTCTGAACATCGAAGCTCAAAATTAAAACATCAATGATAATGAAACTTCAACCCAAAATCATAGATATTATTATTAAATACCGATGTTTTTAACACTAGAAAAGTAACGAGGGAAGTTTAGGTGGAAAAATTTATTTTTTTAAAATATTGTTAATTAATTTTTAATTGAGATATATCTGACAAAAAAGTAAAAAACATGAAGATAATTTACAAATATTTGATTATCTTATTCCATGATACAAAAATATTATAGGCTTCTTTATTTACGAAAACTCGAATTTATTTATTTTTCACTCTTGGGCTGAGGAATATATAATTTGAGGAAATCTGAAAATTATTACAGTATTTTGTTATAATGGTACTCTTTTATTTATAAATATCAATGACGTGAAACATCGAACATACAAAATCGACGTTAAAAAATATCGGTTTCAAAATATCGATGTTAAATACATCGTTGATTTTATGAAAACATCGATGTTTTGGAAACATCGGCAGCGATGTCGCATTCTTGTTCGATAAAGCACGAATTTGATGTATGCTGAAAGAAAAACACAAAATCCGACATATTAGTAATTTATTACGAGTTTAATAGACATATTTTTTTTAAATGAGAAATTGTGATTTGCAACAGCGTTTGCAATTTTATGAATACCGTGTATTTATTTATCAAGATTGAACGTAATGTCCGTGAGCAAGTATCCTAAAGAAATGCAAGACTGGTCTGTCATTTTTTTCAGTATCTCTGTCAAACCAACATAAACAAAAATTGTACTTTTAATGAAGAAAGAAATACTACGCAGATCTCATATCTCAATGTGAAAAAAAAGAGTTGCTATTGTAATTGAAAAATGTCGCTTTTGACTACATTGACGTGTGTGTGTGATCTTATCTTATCTCAACTACTACGAATCTGACATAATATTGAGATATGGTAATTCTTTGTTATCTCGCTTCTCTTGAAGTCCCTGCCATTAAAGTTAGTGGCCTTATAGAAATTAGGAATAAGTACATGATACAATTCAGATCGAAATAAAATACATTATCCCCAAAAAATGTACCATACTTTGAATTAAGAAATTTATTTCTTAAACACAATTAATTTATTATGGTTTACAAGAGGAACTCAAATCGACATAACTTGTTAGGGTTTTAATTACATGAATTTTACATTATGTTCTTAAATACACAAGCACTCATTACGCAGCTAAAATAAGGAATTTAAATTGATTATATCCACAATTATAAAAAATAATTAGTAGAATCTAGTAGCGCATTCCATTTTTTCATCAAAAAGCTGACTTCTCGGTGTATTACCGAGCCATAGGATGAGTCGAAGGAACTCAAAACGGTCCTGGATGCAAAACAAGGAATCTTTCTTCCTTAGAAGATAATTCTTGCTGTGCTGGAGTAGCGTAATAGGCAACATTAATTTACTATCAGACTGAGACTTTTTAAAAGTTCAGAATTTATTTTGTTTAAAGGCAAAACAATTTGCTTTGTCGAGTGTGCGAGGAGGGCAGCACAGCACCGAACAGGCTTCCATTGCCCGCATTGATGTCTTCTTCCCTCGCGATGGATTGTTACCGCACAGTCTCCGTGGTGAAGAGTCACAACTAAGCAGCGAAGCTATTCGTAGCACGTACTATGTTGTACTACTAGTAACGGTTATATTGCAACTTACTCTTTCCGAAATATTTGTCATCTCTTAGAAAAGTCTCTTTTGCAAACGCAGCATACTATACACAGACCTTTTCTAACGACCACATCTAGAGAAGAATTCTAGCGGCCTGCTCTGATCGGTAGTTTTTCGTGGTGTCTCCCATCAACATCAGGCGAATACCAGAGCAGTTCCCTAACAAACGGGAGGCCGCGCGCAATGTTTCCTACCTCTTCCTTGTCGTACCCTCGCCCCTTACTTACACACGTTCATTTTCATGCGCTATACATGCCGGGAGACCAGTCGGGAGCTTACGGTTTGTTTCGCCTGGGGCGATGTCCCGCTGGTAGGAAATACCCGGTTAGGGAAAAGCCCGCTAGCCGACGGTAGGTCGGCGCCTGATCTCGCCATCCAACGGGGAAAGATCACAGCCACCTCCCGAGGGAGGGACATACTCTACACTTGCGGGACTAATGACCTTAGCCGTTGACGGGCCCGGAATCACTATCAATCAATCAATCACATCTAACGTCTACTTCAACATAAAAAGTTACCTTTTTACATCTTAAATATCTATAAATTCGTTTCTAAGCAATGAATGTCTACATGTGCATGACGTTCAACATATTCTTCATTACAACATTAAGTTTCAGTTTTACATACTTCACCTCCCACACCCAGAAATGAAGATTTTCTTAAAATTCCAAATGCATTCACAAACTATACGTGCAGCACACAATGTTATGTACGTTGCTCATAATGTTTTGAGAACATTTAAATTAACACGAACCCCAATCAGCGCTTCGTCCCTCTAAAATGTATAGTATTTTAATTCTCTATATATATTCTATATAATTAATATTCTGTAGTAATGATTTATATCTGATCAAAAACATGTTTTTTCACGTTTCGCGAATCTTGTGAATCTAGTTAAATCAACATAATTTTATCAAACGTATTACAGAGAACCCTCTTCAATATATTAACTACACAGGAAAGGGCCGTTATGGATATAAAATATTGTTAATATGATGATATCCTCTCTATTCTTCCTTTCTTGTGTACATAATTAAATCAACTTTAACTATTAACCTTTCTCATATTTACTAACTTCCTTATGCGCCATTAATTGCCCGGTGGTACATATTTTGGATAGCTCAATTATAATTTTGAAATCGTATTCTATATCAGGGGTTTATTCTTGTCGTGTGGGCTTCAAAATTCACCGCACCCCGAGCTCATAACGTTTACATCGGGAAATTTCTTTTTGAAAACCACATTATTATTCGAAATTTCTAACGCGCACCAATGCTCTGTTACTTTGTTTAAAACAAAACATCTGATTCGGATGCCATAAAGCAACTAACATACAATAAACGTATAATAAATTGGTAACAAAAATTATAATTACACATAAAAAACATATTCACTCTAAATTTACTATACAATCATTCCATTCATTCGTCATACGCGCAGATCTGTGAATTTACCAATTGACAGTAATTTGGCAACTGTTTCTATCATTACTATTACTTCATATTACTATTCTTTTCCGAATGTTAAGTCAATCTTGGGCCTTGTACATTTCTATTCAGTCTTTTTAAAATTCCCATTTCCATTTCGTAGATTTCGCTGCCTACTGTACCTGCGAATTCGGTGGTCATTGAGTGGTATGATTAAAAGTAAGCAATTACTCTTTGCTCCGAGTTTTGGAGATTCTTTCCAATTTCGTATGAATAAATTGGGTGAGCAATTGCTCAGCCTCTGAGCACTTGCTCCGTCTCTGAGCGTGCTCTCAACTGACGAGCAAATGCTCAGATTTGGTATGAATAAAGGTAAGCGTTTACTCTCTAGAGTGAGCACTTGCTCCAAAATTTCGGAGGGACAGTAGGTAGCAGACTTACGTTTGAATAGTAAGGTTAAATTGGCCCATTTTTTTCCGTGACATGCTGATGCAGCGGTCTAAAATAAATTACAAGAGAAGGCGAGATTATCGTGATGAAGAAAGTACGGATTTAAGGACAGTGTTGTATGGTTGGTGCGAATTTTATCGGCGTTTGCTTTTAGGCGCGTTTTCATATTGCATATCTTCTATGTTAATTGGCCATCGCTCATTTCTATTCGGAATATTTTGGTTTACTGTTTTTTCTATCTTTGTAACGCTTTGTTTCGGCCACAACGTACCTCCGGAATCGGGCTCTTTTCAAAAATAATTTTAAGTTCGTTTAGCATTTCAGCAAAAACTAGCTGGGCCTCTGGCGCCTTCTGTTCTTTGTTACTGCCACTCATACGCGAATTTAAAGAATGAGACAAGAAAGCATTGCTCTTTGCCCCGTACTAATGATGTGCGAGACCCGCGTAACGTACGTAACCTCAAAGTTCCTCAGGAAACCAATTTTCAAAACTTAGCCTGCACTATCACTTGTTCACAACAAGCAAGTGCTCGTGAGACACGAGCAAATTCTTCGGAGACATACGAAGATTTTATTCTTACGAAATGGAGCTTTTGCTCAATATCATGAAGTAGACTCACTTTGCTCCGGAGCAAATGCTTCGAAGCAAGTGCTAATTTTTAATCGTACGACCCAATAGCACTACTTCTTCAAAGGCTCCGCCCAAGATCCAGCTACCTCTCGTTCTGCACACTCGAAAAATAATTGATATTATTTCTAATTTTAACGTTAGAGCTAAAGTTAAAATTAAAATAGACATATTTGACAAATTATAGACATTTTTGACATTTTTCGACAAAGTATAGACATTTTTGAAAATATTTAAAAATGTCTATACTTTCTAGAAAATGTTATTGATTATAATTACGTTTCACAATATTCCATATAAACCACGTTTCACAAAATACACTCAAATCTTTTCTTTATTAATATTTAATTATTTATTAAGTTCCACATCGTCCTGAATACATATTTCTATCTAATTTTCATTTTAATCCTCGTGTCACTTTCATGGCTCCCTTGTTTCGTCTTTTGACTTTGTCAATTTTACTTACATTCACCTTAAGATTATTTACTCATATTCGCCTTGAGATGAATATGACCCATGTCAACCCATGTTCTGCGTCATTAAAAACGATTATGAAACCAAACGTTAATGACGCGTACGAGATTGAAAATTCGACACTGTTGGGAGCGGATTTTGACATCGTAACCTCGTGCTCAAGATGACTTTCGCTTAACTAACGGGGTCACAGGTGGGCAAGAGGCACTCCGGGTGATGGGTTTGGGGTGACTGGGGCTGGGCGTGGCAGCGGGGGCGGCGGTGGGGGCGGTTGGCTCCTCACCCTCGACGTTGCTGACCGTCGGCGGCACCTTTCAAACTCATCCGCCTTTTACGACGCCTCGCCCATTGCCCGAGCACCGAGAATTGCATGGCTTCCAGCCCTAGCCCCAGAAATGCAGGGCACTCCGTCGTATATTCTCCCTTTCAATATGCGGCCCGAGTGCAAAACACGGGACCCAGAGCAGACGAGCGTCGACAACAAATGATTTCAAAAGCTGCCTGCTGATCATAAAATTCGTACAGGTAGCCGCACAACCTTCTTCAAGGTTATATTGCAATAAAATAACCCTTCAATGAGGAGACTGCTCCCGTTCGAGGGCAAATATTTATGTACCTTCTTCGCTGTCCGAGTGACACGACGTCGCAGGCTGAGAGGCCGACGTTTCGCTTGTAGGCTTCATCAGGGCAAGGACTTGAATGGACTGGAAGAAGGCATGGACTGGATGAAGGCATCGAGCCGCGGAAGCTTACGTTTTCAAATGTTTATGTCAACACACTGGGATAGTTCTGCGAATTACAGAAGGGGAAGAAGAGTCTCCAGTACAATGTATGTAGTGAAATTAGTCTGCATAATGATTTTGCAGAATGAATGCGAAACTGAAATGACTAATATATGTTTTTATTTTTCGTTTGAATGAATGAAATTATTTTTCTGCCAAAACCAACTCCTTAATTTCAGAGATTGGTTTGTAATGAATGGTTAATTAACAGCACTGAAAATTGGTGAACATAGGAGAATTATGAACAATTTTGTTGGAGCGTTACTCATCTGACATATTTGTAGGAATGTGCATCATAGTGGAGTACAAACACACCTTAGCGGTCATCAATAAACTGCGCTTTTGAGCATCTGCACATCCTCCAACTTGAAATCGAGCTCGAAGTGATAACGGAGCCTGCTATCTGCCGGATTTAGCTGGCGACGTATTTTGCATGCCCTTTGATCATTGGGTAATGTAATAATTATATCTGTGGCTTGGTGCAAGAAGGGCCAATGTCAGTTTGTAGTGATTGTCAGTTTGTATGGGCAATGTGTACTTTAAAGCCCGTTCTGTCAGTGCAGAATGGTCAAAATCAAACGCCTGACCTATCTCTTAGTTTCATATTGATTTATATTGGCCTACGATTATTTTGTCATTTCAATGCGGTAAGAAAACCACCAATTTTGTAAAACTTTTAATATTGGCTTTGTCCTTCTTGCGCCAAATCACAGATATAATAATATACTTACTGTGCACATACAGATCAGTGGTTGGTAGCCAGCTCTAATTGAACAAGAGGATGTGGCAATATGTAAATTTCGCACACACACTTCAGCAGCACTCCGGAACTTCTTCGACTTAAATGTTTGTCAAAACCTCTTTCTCGATTTCACATACTATTGTTATCAATATTGGGGTCGTTTGCAATAACCCTTACCGTTCTTACTTTTGCTATTCCGCAAGAAAATCTACAAATATAAAACATAAATATAAAATTGATATCATCAGTTGTACTCGTATTTGTGCAAGATAAACATTTACACGCTCAGATACTTTACAGAGGACACAACATGCGACAGGCAGAGCTCTCTGTGCTATTTTCAACTAACCAATATTTAAAAAACACGTGTGTTCACATTTATTCCCAGTGATTCTCAATAAGGAATTTTCAACTTCGTTAATAGCCATGACATGAGTGTTTTTACTGCAGAGGCTAAAAGTTACAAAGCGAGGCGGAGAGTAGCGGACCCGTCAGTAATAATACTGTAACATTTTGTGGTATGTTCAGTATTTTATCGGTCACCATAAAATCTCACGATTTATGCGAAAATTTACATTACTGCGATAGTAAACAAATGAATTCTGTTGCATTGGCATGTTACTACGATATGGTGGGGAGTTGTCTGCGTTATATCTGTTTAAACAATATTCGTATATCCGTTTAAACAATATCCGTGTTTTGAGAAAATATAGATTCAAATAATTGTTCTGAACCTAAAGATTCTTAAAGAAATGACGTTCGATGAAGTTGGCGCATCGACTCCCAGTGACGACTCCTTCAGATCGTCAGTAAATATGATTACGGGAGAAGTGTTCCATTTGGTGGAATGCCAGGAAAATGAAGTTAATGTACTTAATACATATTTTAATTCCACTATTCGTATTACAATTAAAAATAATTATCTCCAAAACTAATATGAGTTACTTTTATTCTAAATTGTTTGAATCTGATTTGTTCAAAACATCGCCAGTTTTTTTCTTAATAAACATTTGACATTGCGATGAATCGTTGGTTGTTTAATTACGTTTCTAAGGACGTTAAAACTAGTTACTAAGGATGTTAATTTTTTTAACACACAAGTAGGTACAAACACAGTTAACAAATCTGTAGGGTTGCATGTTAACAAGGGTTAAAGACGCATGTGACCGATAATAGTAGTTTATGCAATTAGTTTATAATGTTTAGCTTTATTGCATGAGTACATGTTTTGAAAACGAGCGACTTTAGGAGCGAGTTTTCAAATGTGTACGAATGTAATATAGCAACATTATAAAATTTTTGTATAACAGCATTATATATTTATAAGAGAATCAAACTTATTTTTGCAAAACAACTTCCCTGTGACGACTCAGTTATTTGACATCGTGCGAGTAAACGATGGTCGGCTGTTCCGTTTAGCTCTACCTCCCCCCGATTCTCTCGCTATGATTGGCTGAATGTGTGATGACGCAATCATTCGTGACATAAAATCTAATACGTTATCTTCTTGCATACGTCATCATTTGTGCTGTAAAATCCCCGATTATGAACGATTTCTTGCAACAGAAAAGGTTCTTTTATAATGCTGGAATACAAAAAAAAATTACAGTTCTTACTGCGGAAACAAATCGATCGTGCTCCAAAAGTTAGCGCCTGTGACGTCGATCCAATTCTTTAGCCAATGCGGTAGTGGAGTGGCAGCCGCCTGCCCGGCGCTCCCCCTGTAATTACGGCGGGGCCTCGCTGCAGGTAGAGGGCAAAGGGCGCGAGAAGGGAGCCCTGCGCCTGAGAAGGGCTCGGCGCCTTCGCTGGGTGGCGAAACAATTTGCCACCGCGGCGCGGGCCCTCTGCCCCTCCCCCTCGGCTTTGGGGAAGGAAAGGCACGCCGCCTACCCCCACCCTTCCTTCACACCGACCGTCACTGCCATCGCCATCGTCACCGCCACCACCACCACCACCACCACCACCACCACCTCCACCTCCACTATCTTCACCACCATCTCTACCACTATATTTATCTCCACCACAACTAACTATAGCACCACCACTACCACCACTGCCCTAGCTTGGAGGGGAAATATAACAGAATATATGGAAAACATTGATGCTGATTTTGACCGCGAAACAGCTTGAGAACAATATGGCCGCAATGTTCCTAATATGGAATACGAGCATTGTTCTAATGAAGAATATTCCGTATTGCTGCTGTATGTAAAATGAACATAGTTGTTTTGGCTATAGACATGAAGTTGCATTTTCTGACATTCATGTTGATGTTCTATAATGTAGATGATCCAAGAGCTCAACTGATTGGACTCAGTGTCAAAGGTGTAAGAACCGGGCTCATGTCCCATGTGCAGGTAATTCAAAAAATAAATTCCACTTCAGGAATTGTCTGTAATAATCCAAATTTGTATTGTTGCTTAAATAAACGTTGATCTTGACGTTAATGCATTCATTATTGTCTAAATTGTAAAATCATTCACTATTCCACTTTAGAAACTGGGTAAGAGTAAGGTGGAATATATGTAGACATTTCTTCATTACCAATTATCGTTAATTTCTCATAGATTTAAGTCCATAATATTATCAACACGTTCTTATAAATGACTAGGTTAAGTAATTATCTACCATAGTCTTCAAATTAGCGCTTGTGAAGTTGTAGATGAAAATATAAAAAGTATTCTATATTCGGGCACTTTATAAGTTTGTTTAATAAGCATACCATACGTTGCTACTGACCATAAACCCGGAGACACGCATTAAGTGATGCCCTGAGTTACTGCAGTTCCTCTGACCGAGAGGTTCTAGGTTCGATCCCCGACGGTGGCAGGATTTTCCACACTAGCTTGTTAGCTAGGTCGAATTCAGTCGCTGCCAGGAGGACAATTCTAGCGGCCGGCTGCTCCGATCGGTAGTTTTCCGTTGTTTCACGGTCAACAGCAGGCGAATCCTTCGTACGCCTTCCTTCGGAGGGAAGTAAAGCCGGCTGTCCCATGTTGGTAGATTTACTTGCATGTAAAAGATCCTCAAGCCTAAATGACGCCTCTGAGCCAAATTCAAATCGCCTGTTTCTCGCCCAAGAAATACCTCCTTTCTCTGCTAGTTGATGAAAGGAGCGTAGCGAAATTTGCGTGGTCAGACGGAAGAGCGTGTCTGATGGCCCGAGTCTCGCCACGTAAAATAAGGCAAATTCAATTCAATTCAATTCAACACCGGGCGAATGCCGGATACCCACGGACCGCGCGTGATCTTTCCTATCTCTTCCTTATTCTATTCTCTTTCCGCACACAACCCACCAACACAAGCACACGTCCCACTTCCTTCCACCGGTCGGGAGCTTAGAGTTGGTCCCGGCTGGGGCGGTGCCTGATTGGGGAATCACTGCTAGCCGACGGTAACCCCGCTCCCCCGCCGCCACCACCCCCGCTACTGCGTGAGCAGTCTCCAAATGAAGGAGACGAGAGCGGAGGGCTTGAGCGCGCCAGTGATTAGGAGTCATAATAGTAATAATAATAATAATAGTAATAACTTCATTGTCTCCAAACTAATTGTCACTGTTGAGACTAACACCATTTTCCTGTTCAATTGAGAAATAATTTTCTATTTTAATTAGCAAACTGTGTAATTTTAAAAACTAAGATAACATCAAGAATCGTGTAAGGGATACTCACCGATGTTTCGTAATTGTACAAATGAATAATGATTCAGAGAGAAAACAGCGACCAGTCCCTCTCTCTTCACCGAACATATCATGTTTCTCTCGTCAGAATCATCACCTATTTTGTGACTCCATTTTTTAGGAGTAGAGTAATTACAAGGCGTTCTTGACCAACTGGCAATATTGAAGAATACTTCCAATACAACGTTTAATGGAATGATTGTTCGAAAAAACTTACTTGCCTTGTAATGTACGAGCTACTGAGATATACCAAAGATTAGAGAGATTACAGAGATACCTACTGTAAACGCCCCTCTCCAGCCGTATTTAAACGTTGTAATTTAAGCAGGACGAAATATTTTGATTTATGAAATGATAATATATGAAATGACATTTGCAAGCAATCGTTCGTCTTAGTCAAACATGAACGCTAAAATAAATATTGAAATGTTGGTATTCGTAAATGTTCCTACTGTTCGAGTCCCATCAGTGACCGGATTTTCGACAATAGCTAGTTAGAATTTTGCGGCGGTCTAGAGGCGAATTCTAGCGGCTGGTTGTACAGATCGGTAGTTTTCCGGGGGTTCTCCGGTCAATACCAGGCGAATGCCGGAGCAATACCCTAGCAATTGGGACACAGACCGCGTGAGCTCTTTTCTTCCTCTTCCTTGTCCTGCGCTGACCACTTATAGTACATGCACCACACTACCACACGCCTTAGGAGATTAGAGCTCTTCACGACTGGGGCGGTGCCCCGCTGAGAGAGATACCAGGATCGGGAAATCTTCCCCAAATAGACGAGTATAGTTGGGAGCCAGATGTCTCATTCCAGTGCGGAACAAGTACCGCCACCTCCTGGGATGAAACATTCACTACGCTAACGTGACTAACGACCAGAGCAGTTGACGTGACAAGAATGATCAATCACTCTGTATTGAGTTTTCGAAATCATGAAGATCCCTTGCTCTCTGACATCATAGAAAACAACCAGAGAAACGACCTGTGTAGGAATTGGCAGGACGTAAATGCTTAAGGTAGTTTCCTACCTGGAAAGTAATATCAAGAGTATTGTTTTAATTTTGGTGTACCTTAAAAATTTTATTTCTATATGCTCTTGGAGACCAAATATTGAAAAAAAATATATTTGTTTATAATTAATTGGCTACAATGCAGGTTTTTCTTCAGACATCCTACCTTGACAAATTTATGTATCTTGATTTTTTTTAATCACAAATGTGTGTTTTAGAAAATGAACAAGAATGGTAAAAGTACTATCTAATCTGAAGAGTCCGGATTTGAGTATTTCAGAAAAAATAATTGTTTAAGAGTATGTTCTGGACATTTCAATGCATTTAGTAGAAACTTTTAGTGGCACATTAACTATTCTAGTCCTTTTTCTAAAGCAAATTATGGGTTGCAAGATACAAGAAGAAATGTGTCATTATCTTTTATGGTTTATGATTTATGATGTTTGCCATGCATGTTGAAAATTCCCAGTACAGGAAAATTGCATCTGAAGTTCACTTACTAAGGGCTTGACAGTTGACAAGAGGGAACGTGACACTTGCGCGCTCGCTTCGAAAAATAATTATTTGCTCAAAAAATGAGAATCATACAAATAAATGGTTTAACGCATTTAATACAGAATAAAACAGATCATACCCCTCAATAAAAATAGAAAAAGTAGAAATTCCACGATTTTCCATCACTTTGTGGTAGACAGCTTCCTTAAGAATACTGTCAGAGTGGACCCGAGTTTGGCTGATTCTCTGGCGGAGAATTCCGGCAAGGAAACCGTATTTTTTAAAAGCAGGAGTCTGCCGGACAACGTTCTCGCTGAAATCACGCTGACATCTGTTGTTCAGACTGTTGTATATTCTTCCGAGAAAAAATCAAAAAGGTCGACTAAATACTTCACCTTGCATTCGATTCCTTTTACACTATTGTGTATGGTCCCTTTTTCGAGAACACGCACTACAATGA
The DNA here is from genome assembly GCA_038098605.1 of Gryllus longicercus. Classification (NCBI taxonomy): domain Eukaryota; kingdom Metazoa; phylum Arthropoda; class Insecta; order Orthoptera; family Gryllidae; genus Gryllus; species Gryllus longicercus. The sequence continues at coordinate 1,374,576 of JAZDUA010000231.1, forward strand.
ACAAGTTTCTTGACCTCTGGACACCTTCCAAAAATATCAACTCTCTGTACTCTCTCTACTGCGAGAAAGAAACATCTTTTCACTTTTCACCTGAAACCCGACGGAAACCAGAACAATCGGACCATATACCCTGCGGTGAGGCGGACCATTTTTCAGCGCCCATAAATCCGAGCGGGCGGGCGGGGCGACGCTGTTTGGTGAACAAGAAAGAAGTCATCTGTACACCGTTGCGCGTCGCTAGCCGTTGATTGAAAAAAAAAAAAAACGCTTCCTGAACCGAAGCAGAGCAATTTGAACGGCGGGCCTCTTCCGCCTATTCTCTGCCACCTGTTGGGCCTCGAAGAAGGTGGCGGTGGATCTGGAAGTGGAGTGGTATATGACCTGGGATGTGATTGTCCTCCCTGAGGAGATATGAGAATGGTCAGTGATGCTCAATGGGTTACAAGAAAATGTCGAAGTCCTAGCCTGTAGAGGCTTATAGGACTCACGTGGATGGGATTTCCTTGTTATCCGTACAATTCTTTCCTCTGATTTAAAGGCTGTGAGCTATGGACTGTTTTTCTCCGGAAAATTGTCATATTTCAGGCAGGATTATTCCTTCACAAAATATACGCACAAAGCTGTGTGAAGGTTGAGCCAATTTTAAAGAATTTTGAACGCTTAGCTTAAAGAACTAATTTTTATGTTCAATTCATTTTAATGAACGATCCATTTGATTCGTTGGATGATGTTTCCGCGCACGTCAACGGCTATGGGAATTAGTCCCGTTAGTGTAGTTAATGTTTTATCCTGGGAGGTTGCTGTGTTCCTTCCCCGATGGATGATGAGATCCTGCGCCGACCTACACGGCTTGTAGGGAGTTTTCCCTACACGTATCTCCCCCGGCGGGGCGGTTCTCCAGCCGGGCCAAGCTCTGAGCTCTCGACAGGTCTCTCGACATGTGTCGTAGTAATGTTAGTGTGTGATGTAATGTTAGTGTGTAAGAAGAGAGGATAGGACAAAGAAGAGGTAACAAAAATTGCGGGCGGTCTGGGCTTGCGCGTTACCATAGTGATATCAAGAAAGTATGGACCAGAGCAGCCGGCCGGGAGAATTTGTGTCCAGACAGCGGAAATGCTGGCTGTGAGCTAATTTAGCTGATCGATACATCTGAAGTTCGAATTCAGAAATCCATACATTTCTTTGCCTTAATGCCAGCCAAATTGCAAATTGTTAATTTGAAATGGAGTGTATAATTATTGACATGAAATGGGAAACTGCAGTAAAACAGGTTGTTCCACGTTTACTACAATGTTATTACGAAACCAATTTGAACATCTGATATTGTATTTCTTATTATTTCTTTTCTGCAAAGAGAATTGTTCTGCCGTTTCTAATCGACGAGGATATGTTTTACATATGAAGAGGATAGGGTTGAAATTCGATACTTCAAGCCTAATTGGGAATGATAAGGATAAAAGAGTAAATAATATTCTTTCCCGCTAATAAAGCATTTGTACTCTTTGACATCGATTTTTCAGATATGAACATAACCAATCTAAGAAAATGCCAGAATTCCTTACACAGGTAATTTTGAAAGCAAAATGTTGCTATCGTAAAATTAAAGTCTTCGAAAGACGTACAAATTGTACTTGTGTTGAATTGGAAGTCTGTTGAGCGACCGAAAGGTAGCGTTCTCGTCGCTGCCTTCCTGCCTCGCAGCGAGCGAAGTGTGCAGAGTAGCGGAGAGATGGCGTTGCAGATGCACCGTTTCAAGCGCAAAGTTGAAGTGCAGCATCCGCTCCCTGGAACATAAAACTACAGTTTGGTACAACTGCAGTGTGGTCCGCACTCTACTGTTTTTAATTTTTTTCTGCAACACTTTAGGAGTAATAAAATAATTACGACCTAAATTTACCATCTCTACATAAAATAATGCTGAAGTACAAGCTGAGATTTCTCACGCCCTCAACTGATGTCACTGCAGTGCCTCAAACAGGGAAATTCTAGGATTCGAGTCCCGACGATGGCAGAATTTTCGACACCAGCTAGACTAGGTTGAGTACATCCGCTGTCTGGAGGGGAATTCTAGCGGACGGGTGGTCAGATCGGTAATTTTCCGTGGTTTCTCCGACCAACACCAACCGAATGCCGGGAGAGTATCCTAACGGGTTACGGATCGCGCGCGTTCTTTCTTTCCTCTTCCATCTTCCATCCTCGAGCCGTACATACTTTAACACGCACTACATTTCTACACATGTCGAGAGCCCATGTAGGCCGGCGCCAAATCTCACCCTTCACAGATAGTAGCTCTGGAGAGATGTAAATTTATTCATGCTCGGGATACACTCATGCTCGGGATACTTATATTACTACTGCTGCCTACTAGGCTTTTGAAGCGGGTCATGTCCTGTCTCAAATAAACTAACTTATTCTAACTTGAAACTATTTTACAACGCTTCTTTGGGCATCTATTCCATGCAGCGGCGTCTCCTGAAAGATCGGGTAGGGGATGCGATAAAAAGTAGCAAAACGTTTGTCAATAAAATGCTGGTTGCCTTCACTTCTTAATGAGACCTGATGAGACCTTACTTGTTGGTATCCAAAAGTAACAAAAAATAGTAAATATTAGGAAATATATTATATTATTAATGTCCATGTAGCAGAATGTTACAGTATTTGGGCACAACCAAACACTCACTCACTCACTCACACACACACACACGCGCGCGCGCGCGCGCACGCACACACACACACACACACACACACACACACACACACACACACACACACACACACACACACACATATATATATATATATATATATATATATATATAACGGAAAAAAGTTCTTGGAACACACTAGAATAAGGTATCTCATTGTAGGATATTAATCCGTATCACTTTAGCCCCATCAATTTATCGTATTAGCTCTATCTGGTGAGGCTAATACTATAAATACGTAGGTACAATACGTCTTTTGCATCAAAAGGCACATATTCAGTTTTGTATGTCTTTGCTGCAAACAGTATAGAAAATAAGGGGAAAAGTTTGCTTTTCGGTATCATAAAAGCCTCGATTGACACTAATTATAAAAAATTCGAACTTGACAATATTGTCTAAAAGGTTGAAGAAAAAAGTTATACTAATGAGATGTTTAACTGCTACGTAACCAACTCCCCCTAGTGAAACAAATTTGAGCTGCTTCCGCGAAGTCCACATTCGACTGCCTCTGGAGGCCAATGAACGAAATTATCGAACTCGAATTTCGTATACCAGATGCGTTTGCGAAATCTCGTCAGACACGTGATTTGTGCCCATATCCACAGTAGGCAACCTTCTCGATGGTCATTGGCCTTGCAGTAGAATAGAACGTAGGGAACGGATGCGACTCTGTTATGCGAAAGCAGGGTCTTACAAAACCTGGTACTGTAACCGATACAGTGGTATGACGCGCTCAAAGATATGACAATATATTTTTGCAAAGGAAAATGACAAATATTTATGAAAAGATTAGAAACCATAAAGCTAACGGAATGACCAAGGGGTGCGACGCATCACTCGCATCCATTAACGATACGACACACATTCCATACCAAGGAATAAACTCTATCTGTAATAATAATAATAATAATAATAATAATAATAATAATAATAATAATAATAATACAATACATGACATCAATTTTGGTAGCCACTACATACAATTTAACAATATTAGTACATTCTATGTTTACAACTTGAAATGGTGAGGAGGAGGAGGAGGAGGAGGAGGTGGAGGAGGAGGAAGAGGAGAAGGAGAAGGAGAAGGAGGAGGAGGAGGAAGAGGAGAAGGAGAAGGAATAGGAGGAGGAGAAGGAGCAGGAGGAGGACGAGGAAAAGGAGGGGGAGGAGGAGGAGGAGGAGAAGGAGGGGGAGGAGGAGGAGGAGGAGAAAGAGGAGAAGGAGAAGGAGAAGGAGGAGAAGGAATAGGAGGAGGACGAGGAAAAGGAGGGGGAGGAGGAGGAGGATGAGAAGGAGGGGGAGGAGGAGGAAGAGGAGGAGGAGGAGGGGGCAGGTTTCGACCAGTTTTTTCTTTCTATATGTACACCTAGTTCTACTGCAGCACCTAATGCATCTAGCCAATCCAGAGAGAAACAGAAATTTTTGTCAGGCATTCTCCTTCTGCGTCGCAGGACGCAATATGCCAGTTCTTTTTTCTTTGCTTCAGCTCGAAACAGAAAGTCAAATGGCTTTTTGTCAAAGTTATCAGTTTGTCAAAGTTTTTGTCAAAAAAAGTCAAATGGAAATTTTATTTTTATATTTTGTAAGGGAAATATGGTTGTGATTTGAATATTCCTTCACAGTGTAGATTATTAAAGTAATTTTTTGAAGTACAAACCTCTCACGTCGATCGTATTTACATGACCGGCGATTTGTACACATTATTGCACGTGCCAGTATATCTTTCAAATTATATGTTATGAAATTTATCGAAAACTCAAAAGTTTTCTGTGAATATCAGTTTAAAATTCCACCTTACTGACATGTTTGAACGACATTTTCTCAAAAAACTGCTCTCAATTTTTCAGTTAAATATTAAGTACGGATAGTGCTACATGCTCTGAAGAACGTTAGTTTGTAATGTTGCAATGTACAGAACTGATAAACATTATAGTGTCAGCTTACAGACAGTAAACGTTGATCGAAGTTCAACATGATACTCGTATTATTAGTATATCCTTCATTTTCATTAGTATTATTATTAGTACATTTTTCTGATTTTCGTGTTTCGACCCTTAGTCCATACACATTCGAAAACTAATTATTTAGTCGCATCCGTTTGAACGGAGTTGCAAAATTTACATTTCTGTCATTTTCCGGAAGTCATTTACGTATAGTGGCCTGTATGGGGCAAAATATAAAATGAAAAGTTTCATTAGCGTAAATACTTTTAGGAAACGGTGGAATTAATTTAATAACGTTGCAATAAATATCTGCTTATACACAAAGACATTTGTTGAGAAATACCAAAGGGATAATTAACTTTATTGATGTGGATAATTCTCGAGGTATATAAATGTTGCAAATAATTTTATAAAACAACAAATTTTCAGTTTTGGAACTTGGTTTATTCATCTTCAGGTATAAATTAACTACAAGTATACAGAATTGTATTTCTAATTTCAGAAGTAAAATTCTTACAACGAACACATGAATGTCTTGCTTACATCACAAAGGTTACATATGAATTAGGTGGGATTGAACACATGAATATTTCTCATTACATCATTTTAAGATTAAATAAAATTCCAACACAAGAGTTTTTGTGATTTGATATTAATATTTGAGGGTTTAGATGACAAATCAAATGCAAGGTTTTTATTTGATCCATTAATTGAATATTAATTCTACATTGATATGAATTTCCAAAGGGAATTTCATAAATCGATATGTATACATATGTTATTAATTTACCATATTATAAACTAGACATTTTTCCTGTCAGCACAATCTGTCTGACATTTCAGTCTTCTGAAATTCTTTTCTCCCAATTCTTATGTATGGAAATGTATTGTTTTTTCGTAAAGCAAGATCAGGTACTCAATAAATATTTTACTATTTACAGCATAAAATATACATTTATAGTATTACAAAAGCTCTGTTAAACAGCCAGCCATTGATATGATTTACAAATATACAATATCTCATAATTATTATGAAAAGTGTTTAGAAGACTTAGAATTAAGTAGTTTACACAAGGCTTTTAAAACTTCACCTTATGTTTCTTATGCCTTACGACTAAATGGATTGGTAGTTGCAGCATTTTGAACAGTTTGTGTTTACAGAATAACAAATGTAGACCTTTCTATTGGAATGAAACAATAGGATGTGACATGCTTCCTATACTTCTTCATGAACAATAATTCTCCTTTTTTTGTTGGAGCATTTACAAATGGTTACAGATGTACATACATTGTGGTACACATACAAAACAATTTTATCATTCAATCTCTCACAAGTTAGATTTTGCTTGGAAGGTCATCAACAAATCATTATTAATATTACCAAATTATGAAAATACAAAACTGCACTCAGTGCATGTCATAAAGTAAAATAATATAAACCCTCCATTGAATATATATTGGACATTTTCTCAGGCTTTTACATCAATTTTCATATAATAATTCATTCAGATAATATAAAAGATTTGTCCAAGGAATAGTATTAAAATAAGTAGAATAAAATTGACATTAAATTAATTTTTTCATTTACAACTGAAAATGAAAATATAGACACATTGCTGAGCTATATTGTTATTTCTTTATCTCAAAAATATAATTAATTGTATTAAAATGTTATTTTTTAAAACAATTCTTTTCATGTCATATGGCTGTTGTGTTTGTTTGGTCCTAACACCATATGTTCTCTGCATGAATTTAGTTTTAATGTACTAGTATCCATAATGTGTAATAGCCAAAAGAAGTTTAAAATTTATATTTTAACTGAATGTTTTAAATACTTCAAAAATTGATTCTATATTGTGTACAAAATTAAGAAATGCAGCGACCAATTGTTAAAAATATCACACACAAAGTAATAAAAGTAACTATGGGTAACATTTTTGGATTGTTTACAGAAATTGAATAAAAAGTTTCCTGAGCAGTAATTGAACAAGTAGAAGTTAAATGAACTACCCATGTTAACATTCTCACATACGGTGTCAAAACATTTTGAAAGATAAGAGACCTCAAGTAATTAAAAATATAATTTATAAAAGTGTACAGTAAGTCCTATTAATCAAATAATTAGTTCAGTGATCTGATCACTTTCTTTCATCATTAAGAATCTTGTAGCAGTTACATAAAAATACCTCTGCATGTGGTAACTTGTCTCAACTTCTGTCTGTCACTCTTATTTTCCTTCTTTCGGAAGGAGTCAAGCCTGGTGAGTATAAATCCTCATATCAATACTGAACTGAAAATATTTGTAAAGAACGCATGCTGCCTTGAAAGCTAGATGAATTTTTTAGCAGTTGATGAAATGAAACGTGAAAATGACACTTATAAAATCTCCTGAGAAAATACATTAGCCAATGGCTATTCAGTCTCATTTTAACAATTATTATAAAAATCTAAACAATCATTGTCGATCATGCAGAATAAGATCTATTGGACCTTCTGGAACAAGAAGAAATTCAAATTTTGTCTTAAGAGTTCCATTGTACTCCATTCTGAAGTCTTGAACCATCTGTAGAAATGAGAAGGAGCACATTAATATTGAATCTGAAACTCACAAATAATATCATTTAATACTTTTCCAAAGTGTTTACTCACTCTTGCCAATAAAAGATGAAGCATTTGATCTGTGAAATGTTCACCGGGGCATTTTCTTCTCCCATAACCAAAAGGGGCTACAAGTTTTGGTGTGAATTTCCATCCTGCACAACTTTCATCTGATAGCCACCGCTCAGGTCTAAACTCATTTGCACGAGTAAAATTTCTTTCGTCCATGCATGCAATCCAGTTGTGACAGAGTACAACAGTCTGAAACCATAAATTTAAGATTAACATTTTACCAAAAACATTTTATTATACAGCATAACAAGTTAGTATTTGAACATACTATTATTTTTCTTTTATATTTAAAAATGTATTTACAATGAATGGAAAATTTTAATTGAAGGTAACTATCATAGAGTCTTTTGAAATTATTTTTGATTTTATTTGGCTTTTTAGGGAAAATATTTAGTAATAAAACTTTTTTTGTGTATTACTATATTGTTTATCTATTATATGAATTCAGATTAGAATTAGAAGTACTTACTCCACATGGCAGGTGATAGCCACTCAGTTCCATTTCTTCCTCCAGAATTCTAGCAACATGAATTGCTGTGGGTTGAATCCTATATTGAAAAGTAATAATTGGATAAATAATTAACAGAACCAATTTTATAGTAGATAATAAATTGAATAATTTCTTTATATTAAAGTGTTCACATAAACAAAGTTTTTGGTATATTAAAATAGATAAGGAAGACATTATTGCATATATTTATGTATTAATAAAATTCATTAAAATATTCGAACCAACAATCTCAAATACTGCATTTGGTCCAAGAAATATTTACAATATTAATTATTTTTACCTGTAAGTTTCCTGGACAACAGCATGCAGGTATGGCGCACTTCGCAAATCTTGCGCTGTGATTGGTTTTCCTGCAGGGGTGAGTGATGTAAGCTCTTCATACAACTTCTCTTGTACTTTTGGATTTTTGGCAACGTGGTACAGAAGGAATATTAAGGTATTACCCATCTGAAAAAGAAAATTCTCTTAGTCTGGGTCACAAACTGATGATGTTTACTGCATTATTGCAAATGAAATATACTACTTACAGTCATGATGCCTGATGCAATGAAGTCAATAATTGCACTCTTTTTATCTTGCGTTTCCAACCCTTCCGCGTGTAGAATTGACATGAACACCTTCTGAACAGGTTCACAGGCACATGTATCTTGTTCATCTTGAAGAGCATCGTCAACGAGTTTTGAAATTATACTGAAACATGCAATTTGTATTTGTTAAAGTTTTGTAATTATTTTGCAGTTCTTGCTCTGTTTTTAAAAGCAATGTTGCTTCGAGCACTTACTCGTAGAACTCTTCCTCTGCTTTCTTGTACTGGGAATAAATTTGAGTCGGCACGTATTTCCAGAGGGGAAGAAGCCCGAAGTAGGAGTCTCGACAAGCGCAGAAGTGTTGCTCAACCACACGCGCCAATCGCATCCCCAGTTCGCGATCTGCGGATGTCACGTTCCGATCTAGGGCTCCGATGCGACGCCCGAGGACTAACGTACTCATACCTGGAACCATATTTCCATTAGATAAACATTTTCAATTTAAAAATGATTAATTTAACAGACATGCTAAGCATGGTAAATATACTTAAATATAATATTTATTCGTTTCCTTTTTCTTTGCATATGTTGGCATAGAGGAATCTGTCCGGCATGAATCTTTGAGAAATTTAGCGGAGTGATGTCCCCTGGCCGCGTTGCAGGAAATCAAGGGATATGGAAATAAAGCTGAACAACTTCACATATTTCTGTGGAACGTTACAGCGAACTCTACATCATAATGCGCAAAAGGAAACTCTTCTCAGATTTTACAAAGTTATTGCTTTGCCATTACTACTTTATGGAAGTGAGAGCTGGACATTAACATCAGATCAGCTGCGCCGAATTGAATCTGCAGAAATGAGATTTCTTCGTTTTGTGGCAGGATATTCACTATTAGACCACAAAAAAAGTGTAGATATCAGAAAAGAACTAAATGTTGAACCGGTTATAGATACCATAAAGAAATATCGAGAAAACTGGAAAGGTCATGTCCTGAGACTGCCAGAACATAGAATAAGTAAAACTATTCTTCAATATGTACCTAAAGGAAAAAGAAGTGTAGGACGTCCCTTGAAGAGATGGCATGAACAATTCTGAGACGGAACAGACCAAGAGGTCTAATCCTTGCTGTCGATGATGATGATGATGATGATGATAATATTTAGTAGTTTAATTTAATAAATATTGAATTTATCAATATTTAATGTTATGTTAAGAGTTGAAGTTAACACGCATGAAAAGTTTTAATTTACTGTAGAATAAATTGAGTTAACTGAGCCAAAAATAAGGAAAAATTGCTGTAATAGATAAACTTTGTTAAACGTAAAAATTATTTTAATTTTAAAATAAACTATTGTTGAATGAAAATGTGAGAATCTGATATCATTGTAGCATGAAGCGAATACGATTTTAATTGATTGGATCGTATGGGTACTTTTCCAAGACGAACTAATCCCATCATATTCTATTAGATACATGATCCGATACGATCGGATCCCATCCGATCACATCAGATCGGACCAGACCAGACCAGACCAGACCAGACCAGACCAGACCAGACCAGACCATACCATACCATACCATACCAGACCAGACCAGACCAGACCAGACCAGACCAGACCAGACCAGACCAGACCAGACCAGATCAGATCAGATCAGATCAGACACAATCTGACCCGACCCGACCCGACCCGATCCGATCCGACCCGATCCAATCCGATCCGATGTGATGTGATATTGGGTGTAGTGCGAGTGCTTACTCTCGAGGCCGAGGTGCTTGACGATGAGCTCGAGGTCGGGCACGAAGTTGCTGGCGTCGCGCCGGCCGCGCACCAGCGAGGCGAAGTCCTGGGCCACGCGGTCCAGGTCGGGCAGGAAGCGGGCGATGGTGAGCGGCCGCATGATCTCCTTGGTGAGCGTCTGCCGCAGGGCAGCCCACCTCTCGCCTTGCCTGCGCAGCACCACGCGAAGCGTTCTCAGCACGCACCAAATGGAAGCACAATTTTAGACGCCGCCTGTTCTGATCAACAGTTTTTGTTTCTTCGATCAGTACCAGGCGAATGCCGAGCAGTGTCCTAACAAACGAGCGACGGACCGCGCGCGATCTTTCCTTCCACTTCCCCGTCTCATCCTCCCCCCTCTAATACACGCTTACACGCACTACACATGTCGGGAGATTTGTCGGGAGCATATGGCATACCCCGGCTAGAGCGGTGCCTTCTGGAGGAAACACTTTTTTAAAAATTTACTTAGAATTTGAAATAATAAATGCTTAATATGTAGTTGAAGTTAACTTGCCTTACAAGTGTTAAGTCACTGAAAGAAAAAAAATCGTTAACTTAGCTTTGAATAAGAAAAAAATGGTTACATTGATATAAGAGATTTTATATATATATATATATATATATATATATATATATATATATATATATATAGAGAGAGAGAGAGAGAGAGAGAGAGAGAGAGAGAGAGGTCGGCACCGGATCTCCCCATCCATCAGGCAGGAAAACCGCCACCTTCAGGACAAAACATCCACTACACTAAAGGGTTCATATCATTTTTCGTAACAGGAAAATCAATCACTGAATTTCTAAATTCAATAAACGTCCCCCAAATTACCCCCGTATGACACATCTAGAGAATCATTGAATAAAAATATTGTTTTCGTTTGCACTAATTTGTGTAATCTGTCGAATAATCTGTTACGCATTATCTCCTTTAATAGCACCTTTGGATAAGCTTGTTCACAAAACTGATGAAAATTTTGCATGTTTTATATTTCGATAATGTAATTGTTAAACCCAGATTACTGAAAGAACATTTGAAGACCGAACCCCTGACACAGACTGCTCCGCACAGCAGAACCGTTTGGCGGGCTTGCAGCCACTTCAGGCGGACGAGTTTAGCTCTCGATACCAGATTGCGCTTACGTGTAGTATGTGAGAAATTGCAGAAGCGCGGGAAGCACTGAGATAATTCACATATTTTTAGAAGTACGAGAAAGTGAAGTTAATTGTGCATAAGTTAAAACTCTGTTAACTTTTATATTTTTTGAATACCAAAGAATAGATGTACTACGTATACCTGTAATTTTCTAGAGAGATTATGACAATCATACTTGAATGTTCAATTTAAGGAATAATAAATAAATGTAAACCAGAAAAGGTTTCTTATGAAACAATAAGACAATTACTTGAATTTCAAATTACATATGCACATTCATTTTCCATTATTATTCTAAATGTTATTAACAATATAGTCCCAATTGCTAAAAAGTCGATATTCACGAGAAAGTAACTAGAAAATCAAATTGGATAGAAAAACTTTGCGTTTAAATGTTAATTGATAATTTATAACATTTAAGCGCTTAATCTAAAACTAATTAAATTATGGACAATGAAAATCGTAAAAATGCATAGAACACATAGAAACAATTTGGTAGTCAACAATTAAAACTTTACACTTAAACCGAAAAAGACGGCAAAAATAAGAGTGATTTCTGACACCGAGTTTTTCTTATATACGGAAAACATGTGGTTCCAAAAATAAGTTAAAATGCACTGAACAATTTATAATGACTATCTACAAGGACATGAGGCATGTTTGTAAGCCTCGGTTGGTAGCTTTGCTCTTAGTACTTACTCGTTGACGATGCCGTGGTTGGTGTAGCGGTCGGGGCGCGAGGCGCGGTACACGACGGAGATCTCCGTGGGCGGGCGGATGGGGTAGCGCGACGGGTAGCGCGCCACCTTCTCGATGGCCTCCGCGTCGAACAGACTCACCACCGGCACGTTGCCCAGCGCCTCCTCGCGCACGATGGGGCCGTAGCGGTGGCGCATGTCTGCAACACCACACGACCGCGTGCTCATCGAGACTGCAACGCACTACCCCGGCAGATGCGTACAACCAGAAATACTGTTTATCAGATTGTATTAATTTCATAGTTTTGGAGATGCCATTGTAACTATGGAAAGGAAATGTTAGCGTACGAATCATTCATGATGATGTACATTGACTTAGAAACATGTATGAGCAATGAAAAGAAAGTTTATACAATTCGTGGAAGATTGTTTATTTGCATTGTTACCACGATAAATACTTGTGTTATTTCTAAATAACTACTTTAATATCGTATTTTAAGATTTGTAAAATTGACAATTCGTTAATGTGTAACAAGAAAGAACATCAGTGGTCTTGGGAACAAAATACAGTAGTACATATGTCACAATAGAGAACGTATAATAAACATTGATAGGGAGAAGAGTATTATTTAATGCTCACGAGTTTTGAGTAAGACAAATATAATTTATGCAATGACAATGAAATTTTTGCATATGTATTGAGACTATTTGACGATAATTTGAAAATATTTTCATATCAGTGCTCACATCTTTAAGTACTGAGATTACCATCAGACTCAATCCGTGCAATTGCAAAATATCTACTACATAATATAAATTTCGAAAAATAATACGCACTGCTGCGTTGTTTCGGAACAAATACTATCCGTAACACGACATCAGAAGGCAGATGAGCCGTCTGATATAATGTTGTTTTTTTAAATAGACTCTTTTTGATATTTTAATTCCAAAATGTATTTTCACACGAATCTGAAAGTCAACTTTACGCATAGTTCCAGTATTTTTTCTGCCCTACGCGTACTAGAGACTGAAATTAAAATAGAAGTTGGGAAAGGCGGCGCGACCGCGACGGATTTGAAACGTGACGCACGACGGCTCGGAGCGGGAACCCGGGTCTTTGACCTGCGCCGCCCGGCCCTCGCCGACGGATGGCGCAACGGCTGAATGGCGGCAAGTCGTCTGCATAGAGCGTAAATAGGGCGTTCACCCTCCGCCTCCACCGCCGTCACCGCAACTTTCCCCGATCGCCGGGGTCGACACTACCAACGCCGCACACTGCTCCCAAATTGGCGGCGCGGCAAGGAAAAATAGAACAGAGAAATGCGCGACATTTCGAGATAGTGATTATTTTATGAGATATAACTGTTCATTAAAAAGAAACAATACTGTTCGATTTACAAACACAGCTATTTCCTACACTTTGCATAAAGGAATAATAACTATAAATCTTTACAATTCTGTGAACGAAGGACTTTCTGAAAAGAGATATGCAAGTTTTTGCTGTGTTTCGAACGGAAGTCTAAACGGAAGTAGAATAAACCTCCCTCTAGACCTAGTGATATTCAGAAATGCCTCCCTCGAAAACTACATATTTATCACAAACAATGTCATGAAAAACGATACATATACATTTTTCATTTTCATTAATGTTGCTCGTTAATATTTTGTAGATATCAGGCTAAAATATTTGCTTGGAAAACTCGGAAACTGTGTTTTGCGCGCTCCGGGAGCGTTTTCGACCGACTGTGCGCCGCCTCCGATCTGGAACAAGTCTTGATTCGCCCGCACAGAACAGGCGCGGGGCCGGATCGTGAATCCATCGACGCCGTTAGAGGAAACTTGCATACTGAGATAGCCGCCGCCGTGCCTGAAAATACGCGTCGCATAGGCTTGGAAGAGAATGGTAAGTTTTGTAACATATCTCCCTGAATTTAAGCTGAAGTTGTTTAATTCATCTACGTTTCAGCCGAAAATTTATTCTACTTTCGCAGTAGCTTTGCGGCAAATGGTCTTGTTGATTGTACCATCTTCAGTAGCGAACAGATAGTAGGAGCTATAAATATTAAACATTTTAGAATTTAGATCAGAGGCGCCAAATAGACTTCACGTTCTTTTATACACCGAATTTTCGACTCGGGTCTACCGATTTCACTTTCCATTGAGAGGTGGCACGAAGATATTTTTCAGTCTCAACAAACTCATGGCTTCGACTGGGTTGGAACTCAGGAGTTTTAGTACAAACAATTAAAGATTATGGATAGAAGTAATGGATACAAACAATGTAAGATTATTGGTAGAAGTAACATTTATAGAATGCCCTGCAGATGTAATAGCGGCGATCCAAAGAGTGGGGATGAAGGGAAGAAAGTTAAACTATTTCTGTATTTGGGAATACGATGCTTTGGTACTTTGGCGTTCGCTAGACTCGAGCACGCGTGAACAGAAAGTCGAAGCTTCACAGTCGACTTGCAAATGCGTCAGTGACGCGAGTCAAGTTGGCTGCGATTGCGACTTGACGATTTTCAACAAATGTACACCTAAATTAACCCATACGCACAAGTACACATACGTGTTCGTTTTTACTTTATATCCGTTACTGTAGGAAGAGAAAATATGGTAATAGTGCAGCGGAAAACGGCGAATTTTCGACAGAAAAACTCTTATTGCTGAGCATTGGTAAAGAAAGAGCAGATAAATCCTTCTCCTTTATGTATAGTAAATCACTTCTTCTAACGCGTTGCCTAATCGGAATCCATGTCTTGTGGGTTCTTGATACCGAAAATTCGATTGACGACAAAACGATTGTCTGTCCGTACTCTGCGTAAATTATGCAACTTTGTAAAAAAAAACTTTTTTTAAAAACGCTCCAATTTTTTTCTTCAATTTCCTTTCTCCCACAAATAGACCTAGGAAAGCTTAAAAGAGTGGCGTGCGTCTCAATTTCGTAGAACTTAACGAACTTTCGTAAAAAGGCAATTTTGGAAATAATGCGAGAAAGAATGTGCTGTTGAGCATCGCTAGTAAAACGATGGCCGTGTACGCGTCTCGCGTGAACACGAGCGCTCGAGCTGTTTGCCCCCGGCGGCGGCGGCGGCGGGAGGTGTCGAAGAGCTGGGACGAAGGCGCGGGCTGCGGCGACCAGCTGCCTGTTTGTGTTCCAATTGGCGCTTGGGGTCGACGGCCGACCACGCGACCGAGACAGCGCAGCGGTCGCGCGCGCGCCGCGCAGACACCACCCCCCTCACCACTCGCGACGTAGCGCCTAGAGGCCGGGAATCCTCAATTAATGCCTTATTTTACGTGGCGAGACTCAGGCCATGAGGCCTGCTCTCCGAAATGCTTTCCAGACGAAATGGTTTGCAGCCGAAATAGTTTCCAGCCGAAATAGTTTCCAGCCGAAATATATATCAAGGCGGTTCCACACATTCGGCTTTCGCCGAGCAGCGAGCTTCTGCTCGCCAAACCCCATGTTCGGTGAACGTTCGCTTCTCGTTCGTTCAAACGACGGACGCGCCTAGCAGTAGGGCGAGTCACTCGCCAAATAGCAAAGAACTCGTCCACATGTGTCGGGATCTCGAGAGCGGTTGCTCGATACTCGCCGAATAATTAAATTGAATTGAATTAATGCCTTATTTTACGTGGCGAGACTCGGGCCATCATGCCCGCTCTTCCGTCTGACCACGCAAATTTCGCTACTCTCCTTTCACCAACTAGCAGAGAAAGGAGGTATTTCTGGGCCAAAAACAGGAGATTTGAATTTAGCTTAGATGCGTCATTTAGGCAAGAGGATCTTTTACATGCTAGTAAATCTACTAACATGGGACAGCCGGCTTTAGTTCCCCTCCGAAGGAAGGCGTACGAAGGATTTTTTCACCCTTAAAAATCCACGGCTTCGATCGGGTTTGGACTTGGGGATAACAGTCGATACGCTAACCGTTACAGCATCGCCGCGCGCAAATTCACCCTAAAAATTGGGGGGTAAATCTTGTTGGATGACAAATCGGTCTTACTATCATTGGGTCAGAAAGGTCAAAATGACCTGTCTAACGTGACCCTTCCCGTAAAAATAAATTGAATTGGATGTGAAATCTGTTTACTAAAATAACATTGCGTGCTATGTTTGAGAAAGTTTGATCAGTATCCTCCTTCTAAATATTACAAAAAACATCTAATTGGAAGGGGAACCGGTTTCACACCTTCTGAACTTACTAGCTAACGATATAAAAATTTCCATATTAAAGCTGATCAAGTAATGTGAATTGAAATGTTCTCTAAACGATGTTTTCAGGAAAATTTTTAACAGATTTGTGCATTTTTGGGGGAAATGTTCATTCAGCGTGAGTGTTAAAGGTTTAAAGATTGCAGGTATTGTTGCTATGACAATAATTTGAACTGTATTGAGATGTACGGATTATATACTTCCATACACGCAATATATTACGCAATCGCCACCATCATTGTGAGAATAGAAATCGATACACCTCTTCAGTGGCATCAGTGCATTGAGGACAATATTGAACATGGACACATGACTGTCACTGTAGTAAAATACATGTCCAAGAAGTACGGCAAGTAGCTCAAACAAAACTATCTGGAAAACACCTATAAAAAATTCCATTAATCAGACGTTTGAGTTATTTCCTAAGAACATTTTATGCGACGTCATAAGATAAGGTAAATCTATATTAATAACGATGTAGCTGTAACTTCAGGAATCAGAATCTGTTCTCTTGAACAGAGTTGTTAAGAGAATAGCGTCTTTTATCTTCCATACAAATACAATTTCGCAGCAGCATGCTATGCTCAAACTTCGGCGATCTTGCGAAATCTACGGTCAGGCGTAATGGACCAGCAAATTTAATGTGACTTACCTTTGTACGCGTTGTGCAGCTGGGACAAGCAATAACGGCCCACCATGGAAGACGTGATCCACCCCGTTCCGAGCCATGGTAACGATAACGGCCCTGGTAAATCTCGAACCCCGAGTTTGCGCCCTCCGCTCTCTGCAAAGGCAAGGAAAACCTCATCAGAAGATTCCGTTGAAAGGAGCTCTGCGCTTCAGAACAAGTTGAGCGTATATTTTGCAAGCAACGTCGCCAAAACAACAACATAACAAACATTTCATAAACAAAGAGTACAAAAAGAAAATTATTAATACCCAGGATAAACAACATTGACATCATCGACATTAGCAACTCGTGTTTTGAAGATAATGCCGAAGAACGATGGCCTCAAAAGATGAGCAGCACAGGCTAGTAACGTCAGAAGACGAGGAACAGTGTAAACTCGGGGATGGAGTTATACGCAAGCACACTAAGCAAGTGTTTAGGTCCACGGTCGGGTAGGGCCACTGAGCATTTTTTTGGACAACATTTTACATCTCATCATCAACATTTTAAATATTGCAATATTCATGTGTTATTCGTAAAT
This sequence comes from Gryllus longicercus, assembly GCA_038098605.1. Classification (NCBI taxonomy): domain Eukaryota; kingdom Metazoa; phylum Arthropoda; class Insecta; order Orthoptera; family Gryllidae; genus Gryllus; species Gryllus longicercus. The sequence goes on from JAZDUA010000231.1 coordinate 1,392,003, forward strand.
TGAAAAGCTTACAGTTTATTTTAATGTTAATTTCAAAAGTTGCATATAATATTTGTACGAAGCCCTATACACTGATCATGCGAAGGGCTACTTAATATACCGCAGCCCACCATGAACTACAAGATGAGAAGGAGAGTCAAAGACCATGGCTAGAGAGTAATCTGTAGAAGACCCTACGCCAGACTAAGATGAAACTGGGTTGAGAATCATGTAATGAGGTAAACAATTCAAGTGAATGAGTATTAGTATTACATTCTAGCAGTATTCTATAGTGTAGGAAGTGAAAAAAGTTTTGTTTTTTTGTTGGAAAGTACCGGCCCAGCAACGGGCAGTTTCACCTAATTCTTTTCAGATTTCGTTCTCAACAAGAGTTGATTCACCCTGGCTTCTGGGCCTGATTGATCGGACAGTGATGGATGACAGCTCTTTACGGAGACTTGCAGCGACTGACGCAAGAGTTCGGGCAACGGTGGCCACAGCAGCGGGCATTCCTGGCGCGAAGTGCCGTAACGAGAGAGTGGCAAAGACTTTAGGGAGTTTTACTACGAAGCTGCAATACGCTTTACAACCACGTGGCACACGCGTGGTGCTTATTGCCGCCGGATATCCCGCCGTGCTGCAGTCGTGGCGTTTAATATTAAAATTAAATGAAAAATCGTGCATGAAGTTTTAACTGCGTCATTAAATTAAGTTAAAAGTTAAGTTAAGTTAAATTAAAAAATTAAGGCAAATTATCAGTGTGACTCAGAGAGAGAGGGAGAGAGAGAGAGAGAGAGGGAGGAAGAGAGGGAGAAGAGAGAGAAAAGGAGTGAGAGGGACAGGCAGGGGGAGAAGCACGACACTTTTCTGAGCTATCTGTCACATCCTTGGAAGTGTTTGAGAGGAGATGTGTGGCACAGTAACACCGCAGGTTCTTGTTGAGTGAAGGAACGCTTCCCTGGCGCTCGGGCCGTCCCTCCTGTGCACGCTCCGTGGAGGAAGGCCGGCGTCGCGTAAGGTGCCGCAACGGGCGGCGGCGCTACGTCCAGCGCTGATTTACGGGGCGGCACGGGCGCGCAGAGAACGGTACACGCGCCTTTTCCGCAACGCCTGCCCCACCCCCACCTGCGGCGCGCGGGGTGCCGCCCCCGGCCGGGCTGTATATCGCGGGGGCGGGCGCATTGTCGAGGCCTGTCACCGGGAGCGCCCAAGGGTCACTCGCTCCGCCAGAGTCAACGGCCTGGGGGTGGCCTCGCCCACACAATGCGGCAGCGGTGACAGCGGTGGCGGCGGCGGCGGCGGGGGGTGGTGGCGACGGGGGCGGCGGCGGTGCCGACGAGGGCGGCAGCGGTACCGGCGGCGCCGGAGGCGTCGAGGGCCTCTGGCAGCGGTGGTGGAGGCTGATGCGGAGGCGGTGGCGGGGGCGGAGCGGGGGCATTCACTGCACCTCTTCGCTACATGTTTAAGGACCCAGTACCCCGATGTGCGTTCTTTGGTCGTGGGTGGTGTGGGAGGTGGCGGCGGAGGCAGCGTGGGTGTGGAGGATTGCCGCACCCCTCTTCGGTCGCGAGACAAACCCCCCTTCCCCACCATCGGACACGGTAGCCTTCCACCCCCCAGCCGCTTTCTGCAGGTTGTCCGCGCCGCGGGCGCCAACAATGGTGGCGAAATTGAGGGTTTGCGGAACGCACGCAAACGGCGAGGCAGGTGAGCCGAAAGGATGGGGTGACGAGAGGGTTTCGTAAGTTAGGACGAGGGTTGACGAACGCTCCTTGCTCAATTTTACAATGCTCCTCCAAAGAGTGTTGTCCGGACGCCAGGCCTGCGTGAATTCCTAAGGTGTCATTGTCTGTCGAATGATTTACTGCGAGGTGGAATGTCTACAAACGACGAACTATTTAATGTTGACGCATCTTCTGAGCATTCTATAACTGCTAGGCATGAATATTGTTAAGTATTGGGAATATGACTCATTCTTTATATGACCGCGATAACGAAAATATTTGTAAAGTATTTTTATCTAATATTATATCACAGAATTGTAGAATTGTCAAACTATGCTGTGCCAGTATTTGTGTTGATCCTTTAGTGAATTTCCATGTTTCGACTTTTCAAATATGTTTAAAAAATCTGAAATCTTTAATTTCGTGTGTAGCTGCAAACAAAAAGAAAATCGTTTATTTGTTAGCAAGGTTTGAAACAAGTTTAATGCAGCAAAAAATTGAAATAGTGAATAGGAAAAAGAGACCAACGTTACCGTTCATTAGGGATCCAACTTGTGGGTTCCCAATACAACCACATGGCCTTTTGACAGTTTTTCTATACATTTTAAGAACTTTTGGAATCGTTTTAATAAAAAATATATTCTAAATAAATATCAAATAGGAATAAAGTCAAAAATAAATGAGGATTAAATTATAAAAATGTATAAGTTTAAAATGAATGTATTAATATGACTATTTACATCACGTTGGCAACCAAAGATGCAACAAACAACCATGTTTGACACTATGGTAATTAAAATGGGTATCACATTCCATTCATATATCTAGTAATATAATAATCAAATAATGATAATAATAATAATAATAATAATAATAATAATAATAATAATGTTAACGCATTGTATATTGATTTGTATTATATGGCATCATCTTATTGAATTTGTATGACAATTCGTGATTAGTTACTAAATTCTGCAAAAATCTGAATCAGCAAACCGCCACCAACATCGGCCCTCCTCGGGTGGGAGGGAGGGGTGTCATTCTTTGTGCAGAGCGTCACGTCGTCGCTGGCGGTGGCCAGGGAGTGGCCGGGGGCGGGGGCGGGGGCGGGGGCGGGGGCGGGGCGGGGTGTGGCCGAGGGCCGGCAAGGGGCGGGGCCGGCTTGGATGGGTCGCTGAGATCCTGGAAACCCATTAGTGACGCCTGGCTGCAGGTATTGCCCCAAGTCGCCGCGGGACCGACTGCCTGAGTGGCTTAACGAGACACCTGACCCGCCCGCTCTGCCTCGCTTTGCAGGCCACCTATCTCTCTACTCAGAACTGGGTTGGCCCCTTCGGCAGGCAAAACGTACAACGGAAACAAAAGCCTGGCGCTTGGACAAGTGGCAAATATGCTAATACTTTTAGCAAGGACTTTGATGATACGAAAACGCATACTGGGTTTTACTGGATAAATATAAACGTATAAAAATTTGATATGCTGAGACATACATGAAAAATGAAAGGAATTATTGAAATTTATTTAAAAGATTCACTATTGTGTTATTTTTTTAAAAAAAAATTGCATGGAATAATATATCGATATTGTAATATAGATAACGAAATAATATAAGAGAGGAGAGGTGCATTATTATATTCATCCCCCCCCCATAAAACCTCCATTTTTACCTAGTAATCGGCATTGATATTTAGTAAGAGATTTGATCGTACAAAAATGCAACTTTATAAAGGGTATAACTCAACCAAATACACTGGAGAACTCACCGGAATACGAATATACGAAAGCTGTCCGGGTGACGCCGCATCGAGGGCAGAGATACAGACGTTTCGATCGCCTTATCGTGGCCTTCTTCAGGCCCGAAGGGCCATCACATGGCTGTGGTCGCACAAGCCTACGATTGCACCAGTATGTTCTCGGGATCAGAGAGGGAATCGCACCGAAGGAATGCACGGACTAGCGAGCAGAGCTAATCGCAGAGGGGTTGGAGGCATCATTTCGGCGTCGTGTGCCGGAGGCGGCCGAGGAAAAAGCTTTGTTGTGTGTTTTTGCTGCGCTGCGAGCGACCGCAGGCTGCGTGCGTCTGGGAGCGGGGCGAGGAGGAGGAGGAGGAGGAGGAGGAGGAGGAGAGGGAGGAGGAGGAGGGGGGAGGGGGAGGAGGAGGAGGATGGGAATCCCGGGGGTCCACCAGACGGCGCGCGCGTCGCCCCGCGTCCGCCGCTGCGTGAATCACCGCCCCGTTACGCCGGACGCACCTGCCCCGCGCCCCGCCCCGCTCCCCGCCCCGCCCCCGCGGCTACGCTTCTCTGCCGCCGTGATTCAGCTGCTTGGAGAGCATACTGATGCACGCGATGGGATGGGACAACTTTTGCCTCGGCCCTGCAGGACCACATGTGTCATTATTCGTCATTCAAAATCATACAAAAGCAAAGGGGGCTTCCTGACAGTTTTGCTTGCTATTTTAATTGGGTAAAAGTCATATGTCCATATTCAATATCGTCCTCAATTCACTGATGTCACTAAATACGCATATCGATTTCTATTCTCACATTCATGGTGGTCTCACATTCTAGTAAAAAAATATGTGTCAAAAGTATATGAATCGTTTATCTCAATACGTTCAGATTATTGCCATAGCAATCCCTGCCATCTTTAAACCTTTAACACACACGCTTAATGAACATTTCCTCCGAGTAAGTTCATTGAGTTTTCTGGGCGCGTTAACTACTGTGGTCATTAGTCTCATAACCCCGTGAGATGGCGGTCTACCTCCCCTGCTAGGACTTGCTAATCTGGCATTGACCAGTACTTCGGTTTGCGGGGTTTTCCACCTCGAGGTGTTTCAGTCCGCAAGAACAAACAGTAATATCCCGTCATATGGACTCGAATCGAACCCACAGCCAGACTAGTCCTGTCGAGCGATCCTATCGGTGAACAATGCAGCAGTTAACAGCGACGACAGTTTTACAACAAAAGAAATTAATGTGTAGATCTTTTACGAAAGATGCCTACATGTTGATCAAGAAGCTTTCCTTAGAATTTGAAGTCCACACTCCTTAGACCGTATGATATGGGAACCCAGTGTTTTCGCTTTAAAGGAGATATTTCATTGAAAGTACGATGTATCAATAAATATATTTTATTTCGTACTTATCGCTTGTTATTGCCTTGGATAAGAAGCTCGATATACACTGCATAACTTATCTGGATCGAGAGAATCATGATTACAAGGGAAATATGAAAACAGTTGAATGTTCTTTGCATGTTGCCTTAGGGAGAGAATTAAGAAAGGGAAAAATGCAAAGAAATCGTGTCAACTTATCGTTAACAAATCGTTAACAAATTCCAATGATCTCGGGCGACAAAACGCTCGAGAGCCAAAAGGCCTCGGGCTTTTCGTCACCGCTCGATCTTTAGAAGCCTCACAACGCCCTTGATGCATAAATATTCTGCCTCTCGTAAACTGATCGCATTCAATGGAATCGCCAACCGACCGTTTATTACTTTTGAGAACCCCCCTAATCGAGCGCTGAAACAATATTTTCTGTCAGTAGCTGCCTCGTTGTTAGAATATGCATTCAAAACTTCTCGTTTTGCGTGATTTCCTACATAACATGTGTACTTTCCCTGAACCGTTCCTTTCCACGGAAAAGGGTCCAAGCGGGCAGGACGCTGCTGCAGAGCACTTCCGCCGCCGTGGAAAGTGATACCGCTGGGGCGTTTCTTGCTCTGGGCGGCCGGGGGGGGGCGGGGGGCGGGGGGGCGGGGGTGGGGGCGGGAAGCGCTCGCGAGGACATACGCCTCGTTGTGTGGGCGCCGAAAGACGAATTTGGACTGTCGGGCGCCGAAAGGGCGGGTCTTGTTTCGAGCTCTCGACGCGAACCCCTCGCTCGGACGCGCGACGGAGAAAGCCCCACGCACGTGGCCACGGCCCTCAAATGAGCACCAAGTGGGCATGCGCCTCTCAGGGCACGGGCCATATATTTTCTTCTTCTACTCTTGCGTGTGTGTGTGTGTGCGTGGGGGGAGTATGTGTGCGGCTGTGGGCGTCCGTGTGTATGAGTGCCTGCGTGTGTGCTTGTGAATGCTTGTCCGTGCGTGTGTGTCTGCGGGCGGGCGTGTGTGTGTGTACGCGGGCGCGGGCGCTCGTGTGTGCGCTTGTGTGTATGTGTGCGCGGTTGTGGGAGATTTTCCCGAATAACTATGTAACGCCCTTAAAGTATTTTCAAACAAATAATTAGAAAAACTGCGAAAAAAAATAAAATTGATAATGAACCTGAGAACATCAGTGACAACAGTTCCTTGAGAAGTAAATGGGCTGTTGTAGGGAGCGATTTCTTGAGTGACAGATTGTCTGTATCTAAAGTGCACGTCGTTGATGAATTGTGCTGCATAATGAACGTTAAGTTGAGAAGAGTTTTACGAGTATACTGACTGTGGAGTTGAAACACTTAACTGTTTTGTGTGAAGCTGCACATGTAAGGAAATACTTGTCTGGCGACCATCTGTAATCGAAAGAAATCTTCAAGAGGAATTTCAGATGTAACTTTAAAAAACAAAATGTTAACGGTCAATGTTCTGAATACTAATATGGAACGAAATAAGTCATGCAAAGGTTCATGGTTGACACAGCAAAAACTCTAAAATCTCATTAGCACATATTTCATGAGGGACCAGGACGGTCATATGTGCATCTCGAAACCGACTGAACTGAACCAGGCACTAGAAATAGCTCGCTCCGGGGCGCAGTTTTGCCTTAGTGTTGCAGAGCCATCGCCTAACATTCCCGCCATCCCTCGACCAGCGCTCTCGTCCTTGGTGCAGCATATCTTTGAATATGAATCGTGGGTGCGTTCTGAAAGCGCCCGCGCCGGACGTTCTGTGGCGCTTCGGTGCGCGTTCACAAAACGCCGGACGGCGCGGGCCTTTCCCCTTTGCTCTTTTATTTGCTTCTTTTCTTTCTGATAGGCAGCTTGTGACTCTTGCTTTCGGACGAAGCCTCTGAGCCCGCAGTGTGTGCACAGAACGGGACAGTGGGTCCGTTATTTAATTGACTTTGGCCGATTAATGAGGCATTGTAGAGCATGTGTTCGCCAGTCAGTTTTAGCAGAATTTCACTCAGGAATTCCCTCTTGACTTTATTGGAAGAGTACAGCGTTAGGTTTAATCTGTTTTACTTTTCTTTTAAAACATTTAATATAATTGTGATGTATTAATTTTCGTAGTATTATTATCAAGAATTCTAAAATAGGGATAAAATTCTAATATTATTTCGAATGCATCATCAAATTTCCGCAGACTTGGTCACTACATGCTTGGTAAATTTACCCCAACGTCCCTCCAAAGCACAGATATTTTGTTTTATTGGTCTGTCTTGCGAGGGCAGAAGATTTGCTGACTTTAGTGCTGCCTCGCGGTTTAAGTAATTATCGGGAGGGTGTTTTTGTTAAAAATGAAAACCTTAATATCGTATGTCAAGCGATTGATTAATTAGTTTTTCTGGCCACGCCAACTGCTAAGGTCCTTAGTTCCCTAAGTAGAGTGCATGATTTTATCGTGGGAGGTAGCTGTTTATTTTCCCCCGCTGAATGACTATATCCAGCGCCGAACTGCATGTCGAATAGTGGAGGTTTCCTCAACCAGGTATCTCCCACCAGCAGGGCACCGACCCTGTCGGAACAAGCTCCAAGATTCCAACTGGTCTCTCGATATGTATGGTAGTGTAACGCGTGTAAATGTAGGTGTAAGGGTGAGGATACAACAGGGAAGGGTAGCGAAATATCGCGCGCGATCCGTGGCCCGTTTGTTAGGGCACTGCTCCGGCATTCGTCTCACGTCGATCGGAGAAACCACGGAAAACTACCAATGAGAGCAACCGGGCTCAAGAATTCTCCTCCGGACAGCGGCTGAATTGGACCTAGCTACGTAGCTGGTGTCAAAAGTCCTGCCGCCGTCGGGACTCAAACCCCAGGACCTCTCGGTCAGAGACCCTGGAGTGACGTCAACTGATGTTCAGAGCCATCTAAGCCGGTAGGTAGGTCAAATCGAATGAAAAGAATCTTCGTCAATTTTAGGCAATACATGGTTTGTATCTTAATGCTAAAGGACTGTTCCTGACCATGCATCTCCCACCGAAGATCGGAGTCACCGCAGCGAACTACACGCCCACCGCCCACGCGAACCTCTCGCAGCGAGCAGCTCCCACTCGCTGCGAGTTGATGTCATCGAACGCGCCCTTGACCCACAGACGCAGCGTCGCGGCAGGGCGGGGCGGGGCGGGGCGGGGCGGGGCGGGGCGGGGCGGGGCGGGGCGGGGCGGGGCGAGGCGGGGCGGGGCTGCACGGGACGGCACGGCATGGCACGGCACGCAAACAACACGCGCACGCCACCTCCCGGAAGAGCGCGCGCCGGTCGCTCCTATTTTTGTCACGTAGCAGCCGGCACATACCGTCGGCAGCGATCGGATCTCCACGAGTGGCGCGATAAAGGAACGGAGCCTACTGACCGACATCGGCGTGTCGTGTTCTGCCGGAAGAAGCTTAAGAGCAGTCTGGTTCCTTATTTGCTGTTGAGGCTCTCGAAAGCGCTGTAACTAGTTACGAGATAGTTTTAGTTAGTCTGTAAGTAAAAAGCCCCCCCTAACTGCACAAGCCAAATCGGCTGCAGTTGAAAATAATGTACTCCGAAAGTCAAATAAATTCTCGCCTCTCTAGAGTAACTGGAGAGGGGAAAATAATAATAATAAAAAAGAAAGCGCTCTCCACGGCAATCATTTAAGGGAGTACTCGGATCCACGATGATTCTGAAGCTTAATTCGGTTGACGATAAATTGCTGGAAATGCTCGTATGTTAACGAATATGAAGATATTATTTCTCTTCTTACAAAATTCTTAGAAGCAACATTTATATTATTTTTGTATTACAGTGAATTCATTTACCGTGTTGTATATTTTGTACAAAAGACATATTTATGGAAATGTCTGGCAGTACCAACCATTTATGGAAATGTCTTCCATGATTAAAAGGTAGTAGAATGGAAGGGTTCAGAAACAACTTTCGGATTTTCTGAAAGCACCCCTGACTTTTCCTCGTTTCTCCGGTGTGGTGGCGTGCATTTTATGCGCCTAATCCTGACTTTTACATCTTGGGCACGCGTCCCTTGTCTTAATAAGGCAGTCCCTTACTACTGTTTCCCATGCTTATACGGAGCTGATTAATACTACATATCTTGTCTCGATGTGAAGAGGAGGTAGTGAGGGAAATGAAGGCGTAAGAAAGAAGAAAGAGATGGAGAAGAAACATGACATGAGACGAGCGGTGTTCGGAATCGCGTTTGCCAGCGACAAGTTCATCCGAACGTATCAGCGTCTTCTGTCGTTTCAGTTCGTTGTGCTCCCGCGAATGCGGTACAAACATTCGTCATTCGCCGAGTAGCGAATTACTTCCTGCTCACGCAGTACCGAGCAGTTCATGTGCTCGGCGAATGTTCGCTTCCTTTGATGTGCCCAAAAGACCGGAGGGGTTGGACGAGCACCCAATGTTAGGGATAAGCAATTCATTCACACTTGGCTCCCTACTCGTCGAATGCCGTGCATATGCGGCTTCGGTGTTGTAACAGTTAGTATATCGGTCTGTTATACATTTGTTGGCGAATTCAAACCCAATCAAAAAAATCCTTTGTACACCTTTCGGAGGGGAAGTAAAGTCGTCTGTCCTATGTTGTAGATTTATTGACTGTGAAAGATCACGTCTTAAAGAAGCCTCTTAGCAAAATTAAAATCGCCTGTTTCGTCGCCCGAGATGATACCTTCTTCATTCCACCAATAGATGGTGAAAGGAGCGTTGCGGAATTTGCGTGTCCTGGCGAAAAAGCACAAATCTAATGGTCTGCGCCTAGGCACATAAAATAAGGCATACTCGTAACTGATTCCAGATTGTGGCTATGCCCCGCTGAATGAGATTCATGGAGAAAGAAACCCCGCAAGCGGTCATGTATGTCGGCGCTGGATCTCACTGTCCAGCGGGGTAAGAACACCGCCACCTCCACGGCAAAATATCCACTACGCTAACGGAAGCAAAGGCACAATTGACGTGCACCGATACATCAATCATTAAATCAGTATGAGATGGATGACATGATGGGGAATCTACCGATAATTCGGTCCTAAAGGTGGGAGTGGGGAAGGAAGAATAGCACGCAGTCCGTGGCCCGTTGTTGAATGTACTGCTCCAGCATCTGTTCGGAATCGATCGGAAACGACAGAAAAGTTCGATTAAAGCACCGGGCCTTATAATTCCTACAGTGAGCTAAGTTGTATATTTTTATGCTGGGCAGTCTTTGGCTTTACACGAGTTGTTTTGGTTACCTAATTACCATTATTTGAGTCAGTTCTATTATTGGCTTGCTAACTCATACCCACAAACGTCAGCCGTTAAAAGCAACCAGGAAGTACGGGGAATTCAAGGAAAGTAGCGAAAGAATTAGAGGACGCTTAGGACCTATTCCACGAAGGACAGATTTTTGCTGAAAGGGATCATAAATCCAGCATATTGGACCTCCCATTTGCATAGACTCAAGCCCATGTTTTTTTTCTTCGAAAATATCAAGATTCGTAACTCTTCCTAGTTTCCTTCTGACACTGATACAAACCTTTCCTGTTTCTTTAAATGTTAACTTGTCATTTTCTTGCTCCCACTACGAAATATAAGAGTATAAGTTCTTTTAGCTATTACGCTTGTTTCCTTGCTTCCATTTACCTTTTTAATAATAAAATTAAATGTATTAAAGCAAAGACAGAATAAAGCCAAGACATCAAGTTCTGGTTTGGTCTAAATAAAAAATACATTCGACGTGGGCCTCTGCGAACATTGTAAACGTTTTAAACATTAAAAGTGAATATAGCTTCATAATGGAACATAATTTTGAACATTTGGGACAACCCTTTCTCGGGAGTGGGGTACTCTCCACAAACAAAATCGAACATCAAAAACTGTCTCATTAGATAACGGCATAAGAAACCCAACCATTGTCCACTTAAGGTCACTAACACAGCATTTAAGGACAGACCTGGCTTTGTGAAGGTATTTAGGGTAGTTCGGATAATGCTTTTGAAGGCAGGTGGATGGGAAAGGTTTCGTGACTTGTCTTTGTTAAGAATATGCCAACAAGTTTTAGAAGTATTTTTAACGGCTCTCCAAGTGAAATTCGCCGTTGCATCTTGCATGACTGAAGGTTAAATATATCCGTTTGTCAGATATAATTTCTCTATTTTCAACCATTATATGCATTTTAATGAACCCTCTGATGTATTGTTTATATTTGTTTATAATTCGGGCAAGGACTGCGACTGTAGTGTCATGAATCGTGGTATCAGATTTGCGAGTAATGTCGCTCTCTCTTGTTGTTTAACATTTTCCAAATTACAAAATTCTCAACAGCATCTAGTGTCACAATACTAAACAACTCTAATACAAAGGAAGATGCAGTTTCAAGAAATGTAAAGTAAGTGAGCATAGATAGGTAATCAAAACTGGAAACAGAACTATAAATTCTAACTCTCAATAATTACACATGAAACGGTTGATTAAAACCAGAAGCTGAGACATATATTAAATATTGAAACTTAGAAGTTCATGTAAATTTAAAATTTAAATCTGATAAAAGTGAAAAGTCTATTCCAACAACTATTCAAAAGTAATTACAGGGATAAATAACTTTGAAATGTTTGCACTAACTCTTTGAAATTACAAAATTGAGGCAAGCAATATAAAATATATTTTAATGATTTTTGCTCTTAAAATGTACCCTTGTGTTGGTGACACAATATTTACTTTTTCAATGTTCTTGATATACATTTGGAGTTCAATTAAATCACTTGATTTATTTTACTGCGGTATGTTGAATGTTGACATTCAAATTTCATTAAATATATATTTGTGTACAATTGTTTCCAGAGCTTATAAAAATGTGAAACTGACGTGAGTAACACAGAAATTATAAATATTCTTGATACTAGTAATCAACTGCATCATTACTAGTTCCCTACAGTACAACTTTCAATACTTTGCTGATATGAATGGTCAATTTTTGGCAAATTTTTCAATAAAATGTAATTTGAGGATGTTGTTGCTATTCTTAAGTTTTCAAACTTAACCAAGTATCCTGTAGACATGCATTTCATTAGAATAACGAGCCCGGACTATGATTACATTTTGTTTCATCAACCCAGACGAAATGCAATAACCATTAGCACTGACAATAATTAAAAGTTACTTCTTTCTAGAAATGATTCTCACTCGTTTCACACAAAGCAAACTTTACTTTCAAGCACATCATTAAAAACATTGTTTCGGTTTGTCCAGGGAATAATTGAAACTCTATACATATTTGACTTGTATGAAACGATATTAAACGACTACTCTATTTTACACTAATGATTGTTCACAATTGCCAATGAAACGCAGTCTTACGGACGTTCGTTGTAGCACTTTTCCAAATATATTAATTGTTAACATTAGTAATAAGTATATAATGAAATACAAATGATTGCGTACATTTCTAGGGAATTTGCGGCATACATTTGTTGACAAAATGGAATTCTCTCACCACTCCTCGTGCAAAAGTAGACTAGATTTTCCCACCATCTCCTTTCGACGGTCACGTAAAAAGCTTCACGTAAAACTCTTTTCATGCTAGTTCATTGTCATGGCTAAAGGTTTATGCGCTACACATTTTAGTGTTAGATTTAGTGACTGTATTCTCAGGTTACTCGCTTGGACCCGTGCTACTCACCCACCGACTCGCTCGCCATGCCAACTCTTCCCCTCTCGCAGACCTCCTTGAGGCATGGAGTTTATATATCGCGGACACCAAGGCGACTCCGATAGAAGTGCTCCAGGTGAATCACCGATTGCGGATTCGTTCAGGGCACAGTGAGCCTCCAACTCGCTTCTCTTATTAAAGCAAATTAACGCAAATAGCAGATACAATAGTAATAATAATAATAATAATAATAATTATTATTATTATTATTATTATTATTATTTTCAATAGTAGGAAACTCTGTTGAGGGAGGGATAAATTATGTGATGACATGAGGAAGAAGTCCTCTCTGATGTTACAAACGCATTTATTGAATAACTCAACATATCAACGTTTCGTGGTTTCTACGAATATGAACATACAGACCTTCAAATTAAATCTGCCAGATGTTTAATAGTTTTTATTAAACCTGTTATGTTTACGTTAAATCCTTAAAACGGTATTTTTTGTTTTACATAGTAAATTTGTGATATTTTGAAGACGTAGGCAATTACAGACGGACGGACAGACAGACGTTTAGGCGTCGTTCAATTTTTCTGTATCAAGGACCACAGCACATGGATTCTGGCTGACCACGTGTTAGAGGATTTTTTTCTAAATTTAGCAACGGCATTTATCCACTTTTTCGTTACCAGGGCCATGAAATAAGAGTTTTTCTGCCGAAAATTTCCTGTTTTTTCGCGCAGCATTACATTACTCTACTGCGAAACCGGTAGCGAGATATTAAAAAGTTTTTATTCCGCCGCTAAGTGCACACAACCAGAACATTCAGCCCTTTCTTCAGATCGATTATTTTGTGTTTTAGGAAAACATTTCCCAGAATTAAGAATTATTTACTCCTAAGTCAGGGATGCCAAAGTGCGGGTATCTTTAACTGTACAATTAGATTACGTTAAGCTTGCTGCTGAAGCCGCAAGGCAGTAGCATAACGTACCCAACTACAGGCGTACTGTGGAGTAGAAATTGAAGGGAAAAAAGTGTTTTTGGGCGCGTGGTTATTAGTTCCGAGTTATGCCTGTTATATTCCGGAAGTCCCGGCGGTTTTCGGCTTTAGTTTGCCAGCTTGGAGGAATTCTGTCGCTGTCGGGAGAAGAATTTTAGCGGCCGGCTGCGCTGATCGGTAGTTTTCCGTGGTTTCTCCGATCAAAACCAGGCGAATGTAGCAGGACTGTAAGTAACAGTCCACAGACCGCGCTCTATCTTTCCTTCCTCTTCCTCAACCTATCTTCACTCCTTACTGATATACACGTAATGCGTATACATACACCCTACGCATATACACGGACCACACTACCTCACATGCCAGGAGATCGGCCGGGAGCTTAGAGCTAGTCCGAGCTGGGGCGCTGCCTGGTTGGTGGATGATACCTGGCCGGGGAAATTCCGCTAGCTGACGGTAAGTTGGCACCGGATCTCGCCATACAGCGGGGGAAGATATTTGCCACCTCCCGCAATAAAACATGCACTACACGCACGAAAATAATGACCTTAGCAGTTGACGCGCCCGAAACCACAATCAATCAATCAATCAATCCTTGTCCCGGGAAGTGCCTGTGTTTCTTGGCCGGTGGAGGGTGGGGCGCGGCGCCGATCTGCACGTGTCGGCCGGGGAGTGGCCTACCGTGAGGCGCTCGCGGCTGGGGAGTGGCCTACCGTGAGGCGCTCGCGGCTGGGGAGTGGCCTACCGTGAGGCGCTCGCGGCTGGGGAGTGGCCTACCGTGAGGCGCTCGCGGCTGGGGAGTGGCCTACCGTGAGGCGCTCGCGGCTGGGGAGTGGCCTACCGTGAGGCGCTCGCGGCTGGAGAGTGGCCTACCGTGAGGCGCTCGCGGCTGGGGAGTGGCCTACCGTGAGGCGCTCGCGGCTGGGGAGTGGCCTACCGTGAGGCGCTCGCGGCTGGGGAGTGGCCTACCGTGAGGCGCTCGCGGCTGGGGAGTAGCCTACCGTGAGGCGCTCGCGGCTGGGGAGTGGCCTACCGTGAGGCGCTCGCGGCTGGGGAGTGGCCTACCGTGAGGCGCTCGCGGCTGGGGAGTGGCCTTCCGTGAGGCGCTCGCGGCTGGGGAGTGGCCTTCCGTGAGGCGCTCGAGGCGACGGGCGCACCCCGTTGAGCACCAGACCGCACCGTCTCCCCTTCCCTCATCCCCTCTGCCCCGCGGGTGGCCCTTACCGAGCTAATGTGTCCCCTCGTTAGTTTGCCAGAAAGATTTATAACACCCGAGCAAAAGGGACGTCGCCGGGGAGACGTGAATGCTGCGGTTGCGGCGGATTAAGGACAACAGAGGCGGAGACAATTGTGACTAAAGTGCTTTGTGGCGGTTGCAGGAATAATCATTAGGCTGCGGGTTCGCCATCATTGGCTCCTTGACGTTCTCTAGACACGCCGTGACTCCCGTGACCGAACTGCTGTGTGCTCCGCGAAGATGACAAAGAAAGGGTTACTTCCTCGAACTGAAATACTCCGTCGTAGAAGATTTATTGTAAGTGTTCAAATAATACTGTTGAATACATAGCTGTAGTTAGCTACTTACGGCGGCGTGGGAAACTCTTCCTGGGACATTACTGAAAAATTTGTCATTCTCTGGGTGGCCCTCCGGTTGCTGTTTGAAACGCCTTTCCGACCGTCCGTCCAGAAGTTTGGTGCCAAATTCGGTTATTAAAAATACAGTTAGGCGGCTGTGTTCAGAAAAATTGACAAGTGAGACGAAAACACAATAAATATGAAATTCGGCAGAGTTGTCAATAGATACCAAAGTCCAAGAATTTAATCACAGTAAATAATAATTGTTCTATATTTATAATGACAATTGAATTCAACGGAAATATAAGAGGTCATGGTGCTTTCCACAATTAACGAGATAGATTTACAAGCGTATTGATACTTAAAGAAAATTTATTTTCTATAACTGCAAATTCTGAGATTTGATGTTAAGCATGTCAGAAAAAAAATTAATAATAATATTATTTTATTAATTAAGAGTATTATGAATTCATCAGTTGTATGGTTTTTAGTACCTATTTATTATTGCGATATAGGGGAGTTTCATTAACCGTTCTCATCCTAAACTGTACCAACTCTTCATAATCGAAATACAGTGGGTGATCGGGTAATGAAAACAAACTTATCTCAAAACAAACTTCGAAAGAAGCAACGAAATCTTTAAGATTGGCTTTTATGAATGTTTTTTCGAATATAATTGGTACTTTAACACCCAATTAATTAATTCAAATATTCTAAATTAATGAAAAAAAAAACACTTTTGTCATTGCTCATTTTTTAACCAGGATGGCTAAGTCTGGTAGAAGAAAACACATCGACGACTGGCAATAATTATTTTAGACAGAGTTTGATATAATAGCATGAATTCATCCTTTAACAAAAGGATTTACCCACTTTAAGGACTTTTTTCCTCAGCCGTACCGCGGATTTGAGGCAACGGATCGGGGGTGAACACTGTGGATGGAATTGTACGTAGAATTTGTAAAGGCCTTCAGCATAGTCACATAGAACCAGGTATTCTAGTTTATATTTGTAATCATTTGGTCTAATAGATAAAAACAAAATATTTTTGAAACATTAAAGAAATTTCAACATTAACTTGAAATTTAAACGTGTGAATACTTTGTAGGTGTATACACTAACTACTTTTAATAAATAAGTGGATAAAGAAACAAATACGAGGGTTGAGGCATAAGTCGAAGCAACTTTTTGTTTTTTGAGAATACGAGCACGGGTTAAAAACGTGAAATATACACATGAAAGGGGTAAGATATGCATGGACATTTAACAACACACAAAATTGAGTTTCTCATATTAATTGAGGTATTTGAAATGACAGTACTGGTTTCATGTTTCAAAGCATTTTAGCGTATTCGTGCTCACAACATTATAAAAGCATTACATAGATGTCAGAAAGGCTCGATTAGGCAGATGGTCGATTACCGCAACGTGCTACATAGGTCTACGCATTCACAGGTTGTCATATAGCAGGTTGCAGATCACTAGTTGGTACGCGTCCTCGCAGACATTCTCCTGCGCGTCTAGCGACTGTCCGGTACGGAAGAGCATTGTTCCCAAAAACTTCCACCAGTTCCTTGTGACATTTTCGGGCACTTCTCCCATGGAGAACGGCTGATGTCGCAGGACGTTAGTCGGACCATAGAGGAAAGAAGAAACCTAATCCTTTCTCTGTGGTTGGACAACTAATTTCACGTTGCTTTCGGTGCTATTAGAGACACAGAGCCATCTGTTTATCTGAACACACCCCACTGCATCATTTCTTTCACGCTACAAATGAAATTGTACGATCCGATAACATTTCTTTCAGAAATAAAACAAAAAGGTGCTATAACTTCTGGCCAACTCTCGTAAGTAGTAAAATTACAACAAGACATGTTGGTTTGGGACCACATCTTTTGGATCCGCCACTGGCGACCGCTAGCAAGAGGGGGCCCCGAAATAGCCCTTGCGGAGCGCCTGCTCCGCCGCTTTGTGTACACGCGCGCCCGTCGCGCCGCGGCGCCCCTGACCTGGATGCGCGCCACTTTTCGCGGTCAAGGTTCCTCCCCTCCCCTCCCCCACAAGAGTCCTCGCCCCGCTCGCGTTATACGAGCGGCACCTAGCGCCCCGCCGCACCGCTCCGCACTTTCTCCTCGGTTTCGCTTTCACCTCTTCCCCTCTCGCCCTGTGCCGCCACGTGCACTCGCCTCGCGCTGACACGTGACGGGCGCAGGGGCGGGGGCGGTGGGAGGCTGCGAAGAAGGAGCGAGTGAATGGAGAGGAAGTGGGCGACGCTGTGGAAGGACACGTGGGAGAGTTTCTCTCCGGTCAGGTTTTTTGATCAGTTTTCTTGGATTCATTGGGCACATGCAGGCATGGTCCCTCGTTTACCTTATAAACGTTTATCTTCTTAGCCTTCTAAAGCTTTTCTTACTCTCCAAGCGTACGAACACTTTTTAATGTTTTTGAAGATAAATAATAATGTCGGCCCCGTGCCGCAGGCGGTTGCGGCAGCCGTCGTCTGTGCCGAGGAGGCTGCAGGTTCGAGTCCTGCGTAGATATGGTCGTATTTGTGATTGTCCCTTCACCTATCATCTCATAAGTCACACTACAAGGCTTAACAGCCTTGTTGTAATCCAAGGATACAGCTGAAAAGCTGATCCTGGAAGAATTTCACACGTTAATCGTGTAGCGTGGTCAGTAATGGCCTATACGCCAAAAATAAAAATAATAATAATAAATAATAATAGACTCATCCTCGGTGGCACAAGACAAGCTCGCCTCCATGCCGCGACTCGGAATTCTATTCACGGATCGATACTTGTAGGCGAAGAATGCCAAATAAATGGCGTAAAGGGTTACGTCGTGCTTTCCACAGGTCTCACGAGCTCATGGTCCTTAGGCTAGGACACCGTGATACGGCCACGGTCTGACAAAGCTGTTATACTCTTTAATAATTCTTCGATCAAAAGTCTGTGTACTTGGCTGGTAGTTTACGAATGAGTGAGTTTTTTGGTCCAACCACACTTAAAACTTTGGCGATATTTGTGAGAGAGTTAAATGATATAATTTGTCAATGGAGGTAACAATTCAATGAAGGTATTTCTCGAAACCGATCATCCTGATGAGAAGAACTTGAGAACCACGAGAGACAACGCATGTAATATGGAAAAAACATTAAACGGTTCGAAATATTTATACTAATGTTAAAATGTATAAAACTAAGTGAATCAATAAAACACTACGAGAATCCGTAGAATATTAGAATTAAAAATAGTTTAATGCCAAACGTTCACGACGCGAACGCGATTGAAAATTCGAGGTCATGATGTCTTTTGCACAAATTTTGACATCGTAACCTCGTGCTCAAGATGACTTTCGCTTAACTAACGGGGTCACAGGTGGGCAAGAGGCACTCCGGGTGATGGGTTTGGGGTGACTGGGGCTGGGCGTGGCAGCGGGGGCGGCGGTGGGGGCGGTTGGCTCCTCACCC
Organism: Gryllus longicercus; assembly: GCA_038098605.1. Classification (NCBI taxonomy): domain Eukaryota; kingdom Metazoa; phylum Arthropoda; class Insecta; order Orthoptera; family Gryllidae; genus Gryllus; species Gryllus longicercus. The sequence goes on from JAZDUA010000231.1 coordinate 1,410,512, forward strand.
TCGACGTTGCTGACCGTCGGCGGCACCTTTCAAACTCATCCGCCTTTTACGACGCCTCGCCCATTGCCCGAGCACCGAGAATTGCATGGCTTCCAGCCCTAGCCCCAGAAATGCAGGGCACTCCGTCGTATATTCTCCCTTTCAATACGCTGCCCGAGTGCAAAACACGGGACCCAGAGCAGACGGGCGTCGGCAACAAATGATTTAAAAGGTGCCCGCTGATCATAAAATTCGTACAGGTAGTTCTGCCCTACTGGTCAGGCTTTGTCATGGCACTGCAATAAAACAACCCTTTTTGAGGAAAGTGCTCCTGGTCTATTTTTAAAGAGAGAATTTCTTGTTAAGTATAAGTTCTCAGATTTAAACTTGGGGAAAGTGGTGGAACGCGGACGAATTCTGGATAGAGTTGCAGAAATATAGAAGAAATTATTTTAGGTTTTATTCTCATATTTTCATTCACAATTTACGAGCATTAATCGTATTTCTTGTCGTAAGTAGGAATAAATTGATTTTTCTAAAAAATATTTTGTCGAGAGAACGAGCATAATAAATAATTCTACAGAATCATTACCCAGAGACCTATTGCAAAGAAATGTGAATTTGAAAGAATGTATTCTTACACTTCTGTAATTATGATTAACGTTATAGCGCTAGTGAGGTTCAAAGAAAGAAGTTTTGAGAACTAGGTCCGAAACAGTGTAAATTAATGTGTTCCCAAGCATTTGGATTGTTCAGGGGTAAGAGACTTATACTGGGAGTTGCTTGCTAAACAGTCATTACTAATTCTTTTGACAGAAATATTACTCGCAGTTCACTCACGATTGAGAAGTTGAGGTTACGTAGTTCAAAGAGCCCACTGAATTGAATTTTATGTTGCGTGTTTTATAATGTCTATCGGAAAATATTAGACAATATAATTATATATAAAAAAGTTTTTATCTTTACCATAGATTTGTTCATTCAAATACTTCTGTTATTATTACTTCGTCTAAATCAAGTAAAGATAGTACAAATCCATTAAGCGGTGTCCAGATCCAATGAAAGACAATGAGGTATAGATTTCACAATCATTTTTTACCTTTACAGAAGCCCTGAGGAAGCATCAACATACTAATTTACATGGAGCGAATTGTACTGTTATATTACTGCCTTCCTGCGTAAAAAGTTACGAGTTAGGGCTTTCTCTTCGAAATATTATATTAACTTAATTTTTGTGAATTTTCTAGTAAATGTAACGGTGCAATTTTGGATTTACCTAATTTGATGTGAAAATTATTTGTCAATGCAGATAGACGAAAATTTTATTTTTCATGTTTCATTGAGAATCTTCCTTTATTCATTCACGCAACATTAGTAGTGCATTTACGTATCGTTCAATCAACACAATCACACTCGTTGCACTGTACGTCTTTCTGAGTGCAGCAATTTTACTCTTGCGGCGCGTTGCAATGACACATCGTGTGAACGTGGCCTGAGATGTTCTTTGAGGGGTGATTTGGCACCTGTGATCCAATTCCTGCAGAGAGCAGGAATATGTCTAATGTGGTGGCAACCGCCTGCCCCTGTAATTACGGCGGGGCCTCGCTGCAGGTAGAGGGCAAAGGGCGCGAGAAGGGAGCCCTGCGCCTGAGAAGGGCTCGGCGCCTCCGCTGAGCGGCGAAACAATTTGCCACCGCGGCGCGGGCCCTCTGCCCCTCCCCCTCGGGTTTGGGGAAGGAAAGGTACGCCACCCCCCCTCCTTCACCCCCACACCGCCGCCACGGCCAACCCCACCGCCTCCGCCGATGCCTCCGCCTTCTCCTCCACCGCCGTACCCCGCCGACTCCACCACCGCCGTACCCCGCCGACTCCACCACCGCCGCCGTTACCTCTGCCATCTCCTCCACACCTGCCTCTTGCACCACCATCTCCTCCACCCCCGTCGCCATCTAGTGCCCCGCCTTCATTCGCACTCGCATTGACTCTACCCACTTCCACCATCGACCCCGTCTCCGCCTCCGCCACCATCACCGACCCCGTCTCCGCCTCCGCCACCATCACCGCCGTCCCCGTCAACACCACAAGTTCCGTCTCCATCACCACCACCACCACCACCACCACCACCACCACCACCACCACCACCACCACCATCATCTTTACCCCCGCCAGCATCTTCATTACTCTCGCCTTCATTCTCACTCTCTGCGACATCACCCACATTTACCATCGCCAACGCCACTGCCTCCGCCATCGCCTTCTCTTCCCCCGCCATCACTACTCGGCCTCTGCCTTCGCTCGCACGACAGTCTTTTCGTCAACCGTTGCCCGCGTCCCGTATAAACAGAGTGAATTGAATGTAAATCCGTCATTTGATATAACAATTTCCACATTTATATTCATCAGTGCTACTTAAATTCCTTTGCCCTGCACCGAGATACGATGATGATGGCGTGATTCATAAGCGACTCAAGGGAATCAGGAAAACACTCCGCCAACTTGCCGTGAAAGTACGTAGTCCACTACTCACTGGAGTGGTATATAACGCTAATGGGATTTAAACCATAAAACTGATTAGTGCAGAGCTAGCAGTTGGCTGTTGTAAAGTGCAATGATAGAGGACCACCATGAAACAAGACAAATACGATTATTAGAAATCTTCTCTCCCCCCCCCTCTCTCTCTCTCCCTCATTCGCCTTTTGTTGATCTCTTCCTCTCTTAAATTACCTGCTACTAGAAGGGAAGAAATATTTCTCTACACTGCTTCGAAGACCCATCACCTGCGCGTCGCCTCTTTCCTCTGTTTCCACGGAACAATCAAGACCTACGTCACATTCCAGCCCGACTACCACCAACGCCGCCGCCCCCGTCGCCACCCCCGCCGCCGCCTCCGCCGCCGCCCAACAGGTGGCAGAGAATAGGCGGAAGAGGCCCGCCGTTCAAATTGCTCTGCTTCGGTTCAGGAAGCGTTTTTTTTCAATCAACGGCGAGCGACGCGCAACGGTGTACAGATGACTTCTTTCTTGTTCACCAAACAGCGTCGCCCCGCCCGCCCGCTCGGATTTATGGGCGCTGAAAAATGGTCCGCCTCGCCGCAGGGTATATGGTCCGATTGTTCTGGTTTCCGTCGGGTTTCAGGTGAAAAGTGAAAAGATGTTTCTTTCTCGCAGTAGAGAGAGTACAGAGGGTTGATATTTTCGGGTGGTTAACTAGAGGTCAAGAAACTCTGAAAAATGTCTCCGGATAAAGAAAGTGAGGTAGAGATGGAGAAGAATTGTCCAATTTTTATTGTCAGTTTCTTTTGTGAAACGTAGGTCACATAACACAAAAGCGCTTTATTGTTCATTTTACTCTGGAATGCCCATCTGATGAAACGGGCACTAACACATGAATGGTATTTTTATTACATCATAAGTAATATATAAAATTGAAAATGTTTTCCTCAAAACTATGAAGATAAGATTTGGATAAAAAATTAACGTAATTTGAACTCGAAGTACTGGAATTTGTGCTCAATGATGAGGGTAGATTGCTATTGTCTAAAGTGTGGTTCAAGACTGACATTCAGAACCAATATCCCCACACGACTGTGGAGGAAGTTATAAACTACATTCCGTTTAATATTAGACAACAAAATATTGAAAGTTTTTTTTCACGGAGAGGTGGCTATTGAATTACTCTACTAAAATAATTGTAAAATGGATATCTTTCACGATTCAGTACTGTCAGCAGATTTGATTTTTTAGAAAGCAAGTAATCCCCGAAAACTACCGATCAGAGTAGCCTCCTCCACATCTTCGATGCTAGCTAGAGAGCTAGGTCGAATTCGGCCGCTGTCTGCAAAAGTCTAGCAGCCCGCTGCTCTGAGCAGTAACTTTCATTTTTTAAGATTTGGTTTTCAATATCAGGTGAATGCCGAAGCAGTACCCAAACAAAGGGGGAGAGATCACCGCCACCCTAGGGGACAGAGACATGAATTGCACTTACGGGACGCGGATTACTATAATAAATATAGACGGATTTATCATTGGATGAAATCTAAATATACTTCAGCTGTTTGTCAAAAAAATAGTCGCTTACGGGACTAATGACCTTAGCAGTCGGCAGTCCGGAATCACAAATCAATCAATCAATCAATCAAATCCAGACAGCAGCTGAATTGGACCTAGCCCCTATCTTGCACAGCTAAACAAACGCGCGGTTATGCTCGAGCGCTGCCTCCTTTTCTCACGCCGTCCCACGTCACCGCGCGGCACAGACTCGGCGCGGCGCGGCGCTGCCTTGTCAACACGCGTGGCGCGGCAAACAATTAGCCGTAAGGCGCCGCCACGCTTCCCGGTATATCTGGCGGCGCGCGGCGCGGCGCGGGCGGGGCGGGGCGGGGGCGGGGCGGCCGCCAGGCAAGGCCGCCGCACCGGCGCCCACGTGATCCCGCTACACGCCCCCTCCCCCTCCCCCGCCCCCGGCCGGTGACGTAACCCACCCGGCGGCGCGCTCCGCGGCAGACGCGGCGGCTGCCGAGACGGCGCGAACGCGCGGGCGGGGAGGGGCGGGATTTCGGAAATGAGGTATTAAACTAATCGTAGCCTTCCGCGGCCGGAGTCAACGGTGACAGCGCCGCGCCAGGTGACGCCGTGTCGAGGGTAGTGGTATCGACATGTCGTGGTCTTCTTCAGGGCAAGAGTGCGAAGACTAAGTAACGAGGGTCGAATCATCGGCATCACTACCCTCGACACGGGGTCGCTCGGACAGCCGAGAACCTTTCGGTCGAATAAATTAAAAATAAAAACAATACTTAGTTGGAAAGGCCGTGGGTTCGTTCCCGACCTGGGCATGGATGTGTGTGTGTGTTCGTGCTGTCCGTACGAGTGTTAACATTACTGTTAAAGATATAAACCAATGTTAAAATATTACAGTGATCGCTGTAAGACCAGAACAGTTACCACGCAGACCTTAAATAATAATAATAATAATTAATAAAATGTAATATTATATACTAGTATTATCCGTAACTATTTACTGTTGTAATGATACATAAGCTAGGTTAAACATATAAGTTGTAATATGAGATAGTGTGGCTGGCTGCGACATGTTTATTTTTGTTAAAACAGTGATTCCAATGACTATTTGTATTGTTGTTATGTAAATTATTTGGATCACTGATGCCCTAGTTATAGGGCCACCTTATTTTTTTTTAATCTTAAAATGTCAACATTTTGATTTTTATAAAGCCTTCATCAGGGTAATTTGATTACAATGTATTCGTTATCTACCAATCATCCTGCTCCCTCGTGAGCGTACACCACTCAAAAACTGAGGAAATGCCACGAAAGGAGAAGAAGAACAGGGTGGTTTTGCAAGATGAAAAGAAAGGAGAGAGAGAGAGAAAGAGAGAGACAGACAGACAGACAGAGAAAGAGAGAGAGAGAGACAGAGAAAGAGAGACACAGAGAGAGACAAAGAGAGAGAGAGGGAGAGACAGAGGAGAGAGAAAGAGAGACAGACAGAGAGAGAAAGGAGAAAGAGAGAGGAGAGAGAGAGGAAGAGAGAGAGGAAGAGAGAGAGAGAGGAGAGAGAGAGGAAGAGAGAGAGGAAGAGAGAGAGGAAGAGAGAGGAAGAGAGAGAGAGAGGAGAGAGAGAGGAAGAGAGAGAGGAAGAGAGAGAGAGGAAGAGAGAGAGAGAGACGATAAATAAGACGAAAGCAGCTCAAGGGACGCGCGCTGCTGCAGTGTCAGTGGGAGCGAGGTGCCGGTGGCGTCATCAAGGCCGACTGCACGCGTGGGACGCCCCCTTCCCCCCGCACCCGCCCCCCCTCCACTCGCGCCGCACGCGGAAGGAGCCATCCATCACTGGGATCACCCGCCCACGCGCCTCGCATCCGGCCCTCGGCACTCGTCCCCGAGCACCACAGCGAGTGTTATTATTTATTTTTTTCCCCTACAGTTGAAGAATATGGGTAAATGGATAAGATTGGTTTTTGATTTTGACGGGATGATTAGTGATTTCCGACACGTCAACTGCTTACTAAGGTTATTAGTCCCGGAAGTGTAGGGCACGTATTTTCTTCGGGAGGCGGCGGTGATCTTTACCCACGCTGAATGTTGAGATCCGGCGCCAACCTACCGCGGCTAGCGGGGTCTCCCCAAACAGGTGTATCCCACCAGCGGGGCACCGCCCCAGCCGGAACAAGCTCTAAGCTCCCGGCCGGTCTCCCGGCATGCGTGGCAGGGTAGTGCATCGTATAAGTGTGTGTAAGTAAGGAGTGAGGATATGACAAGGACGAAGAAGGAAAGATTGTGCGCGGTCCGCGGCCCGTTTTTTAGGGTACTGCTCCGGCATTCGCCTGGTATGATAACATTTGAAATGCTCGTATTTAATTAGGTAGACAACTTTAGCAGTAGCTGCGCGAGAGACGTAGTGAAGATAAGCCGTATCTGCCGTATTTTGGTGTAAAATGAGTTAGAAACGTTTCGTTAGGTGGACTAGATGGTGTTCCACGTTAATCGCGGAAGCAGAAGGCAGGGCTCTCGCCGTCGACTTCGAAATGCGTGAGCGAAGTGCATCTAATTGGCTCATCACTTTGGTGAGTTTTTTGACAAGTTAACTCAACCGAACTACCTGCACACGTACAAAGTATCTGCACACGTATGCACACGTATTTGAATCGCTCTCCAGTATACAGAGCATTCCATACGTACTCTATTTCTCTATTTGTTTGGGCTGTGTGTCATTACAAAAAAATCTCTGGCCCGGATACGAGAAGCGAGTCCAGCATCGCGGAACCTTGGTGGGAACCACGTGACAAGAATGCGCCCGAAGGAACAGTTACGTCACGCTTCGAATTGCGACTCGTGTAAGCAGGCGCGGGCAAAAAATAGGGTTATAGTGAAACACAAGGACTCAAATTTCACAGGGGTACGTTCACCATGTCGCATCCTCACGGTGAAAAGGCCCATGAAAGGAATAATTGACAATAACTGATTAAAACTGCGCCAAAACTGAATGATCACTTTACAAACAACACTTGATTCATACGAATCCGTTTTGTCGAGTTATATCGATGTCAGATCTGAATTTTACCATATAGGTTTAATAACATTAGTCCAGGCCCGCCTATCGCTGTCGTCCGTCATTTGTTTTATTAGGCAACCCGCTCGACGTGTGTGCTTTCCACGCTTTCGTACAGCAGAGCCTCCTGATGTCATTCGACATCAACATTGGCTGAAACAATGATGTAGAGTGTGGGGAAGAGGGAAAGTCGATGAAGAAAGAATGTGAAAAGGAAGTCGATGAAATAAGTAAAGAACATGATTGAAATCAAGAACAAAGAGGAGGAGGAGGAGAAATTGTTAACGTTGCCAAATTAACGCTAAACCACGCGAATAGCTACTCACATCCCATATCACGAATTGTGCACATTCTTCATCCTCGCTTGTAAAGCCCCGATACAGCAGGGTTCCGACCGTCAGTTGATAACACGAGCAGAGTGGATGAGCGTCCCGTCGGCGGTTGCGTCACGGGGGCGTCCACGTGTGAGTCGCACCTGCGGCCAGCGACGACGGCCGCATTGTTCAGATGGCGCGCGGGTGGCGCCGCCGCCGGCGCAGGTGCGAAGGGAGCCCGGCGTTCTTACGTTTCAAAACACTCGCCGCCACAATGCGCCATTGAGGTGCGCGGCGACCCGGCCCCCACCCCCACCCCATCGCAATTCGAAAGATTCAACCGAAGAGGCAAAGGAAATCGAGGATATTGTCCCATGCGTAGTAAAATTATTCACTTCGTTTCGTTTTCAGAAACGTTTTCTTCACTGCTCGTGGAAGTTTTGTGTTTATTTGATCTGTTCAGTTATTTCAACAAAATGGATGTAGAGGTTATGAAAAGTTTTAAAAACATGTAATAGAGATTAAAGTAGCATATCATCATTATCCTCAAGGTTTTTTCTAAAAGGATATTCCGGGGAGATGTTGTATTCCTAATTTCAACCGTTAATTAATTTTAGTAGGTTGTTTCGTAGTAACAGTACTGCATGGCAGATGAGGGGCAGACAGACCTGTCATCACGATGTAAAATATCTCTAGAAAAGTATTACGTAGAGCGGTTAGTTACCATTCAAATTTTTAAACTGTCATCTTTTGTGCTTGAGGTTCGACAACATGCTATGAATGCACGACATGGGCCGAACTGCTTTACTTCCTTTCCGAAGGAAAGGGCGGGACGTCAAGCATTGCAGTTCTGCAAACTTCATCATCATCCGTAACGTATCTTCGAATCAATCAAATCATCACCGGCATCGTTAGGCGAATTGCTTAACCGCGCTCTGTAAAGTCACGAACGTTAAGCAATTCGAGACACCATTAATCTCTAGACCGTCTGGGTGACCGTCTGGGACCTTCAGTTACCCACGGCGCCGAGCCCCTGGTCAAAGTGATACAAGGCACCGACAGACTTAGACGTGACGAGACAAAAAAAAAAAAAAAAAAAAAAAAAAAAAAAAAAAAAAAAAAAAAGATTGATCCACATACGCTCAATGGCCAAAACAGGCTAAGAGACATGTTGCGAAGACGCAACAAATTATGCAACCTTTCCAAATATAGCCATACGGCTTAGGATCTGGCTTCTTATTTCTATAAAACATAACAAAATAACTCGTATTTTTTATTACTTTCTCGTGTGCGACCTCACTCGGCTCAGCCGCAGTCTGAGGGTTCGGCTGCTTGTGGGCGGTCGAGGAAATCGGAGCCTGTTTACAGGGACCCTATTGTCATGGGTCCCCAGCGAGTAAATATGCGTAGCAGCATTTCTACGTTTATTAAGCAGCGCCGTGCAGATGGGCGCTGTTAATTCGCATTGTCTGCTCCTTTTCCGTGCTACAAGTGCCTCTTTGCGAGATGAGCATCTTTTTTTGTTTTGTTTAATCTATCGAGATGTTAAAGGAATGTTTGATGGGAGGGAAGAATGGACGTAGCAAACGAAGGAAAAAAAAATCACGGTGAACTCGATTAAGAAGCTATATTGAAATGAGAGATCAAATAAAATTATTTTAGAATAAAAATTAAATAATAACAATTTAATAGTGCAATGGTCATACGAGAACTTAGGCTTTGTTCATGATTTTTCTTACTGATGTGGTTTTATGTGTTCGTTACTCTAGACCCGAGGTCGAACTTCGCTCCGATTATCGTTAGCTTCATTCAATGGCGTCAATTATTTGATCTTACTGGATTTGTTAACGTTAACTGTTTTAGTTGCCCTAAAACATTGCAGTTTGTCACAATAGAAAGCTAAACTGACACAATTTTAGATACAAAGCAACCGCAGTAACTTGAATTTTTTTTTTATTTCCACATATCATAGACTGTTCGAATTACAAAATAATTTGACTTACCGAATTTCGAACGAGCGATTATTTCGAACATCGATAAGTTGAATTATCCAGTAATTCGAATGTCACCATTCAAGAAGTTGTTGCTACGAGCAAAACCGTTGCGAGAGCGCGGCCGTACATTTCAAGCCCTCGCGATGGCAAATGACCCGTAGCCGCCTCCTGCGCCAGTGGGAACGAGTGATGGCAAAGTTTAGCAAAACATCGATACATCACCAAGAGGTGTTCGATGGCGATGAAAACATTGGCAAAAACGTCGATGTTTTAAATATGATGAAATATTTCGAAGTAAAATGTCCTGATTCTAATGTGATACATAACACATCAATATTTAAATGATATTCTGCTTTAAATTAGACTGCCATCTTCATTTTCTAATCAATGTTCTATGTGGTCAATGTTAATATTGCAATTTAACGATATTACGACGTACAAAAGCAAAAAAAGATAACCGTGGAGAAAGGTTGCCATTAGCAAAATGTTTCGTGCCGTGTGGGGATCGACAGTAGTGACAGTTTTCAATGGCTGTTGATTTTCAGCAATCCACAATAAAAATAGATTCTGAAAATTTTATTTATAACATGATAATTTTTTATTTGTAAACATCGATATTTCTGAAGAAATATATCGATCTGGAGAAAATATCGAAAGCAAAACATCGATATTATAATATCGATGTTTCTGCTCGAATATATCGATATGTTTTAAAAACAAGTCTTTTACCACCCCTAGTGGTCGTATTAGGGAGTTTGTGCACGCCATAGCGTCAGCACAATCGATCTTCTGTGCATGAACAGATGCACTAAAATGTTGCGAAACTTGAACTCCGCAAAAGATCGCTGTTGCTTAACGTTCGAGATGGGACAAACTCTGCACAAATTTCTGTACAAATATTTCGAACTGAAGAAAAAACCGAAAGCAAAACATCGGTATTATGTCGATTTTTATGCTTGAAAATATCGATATATTTTAAAAACATCGAAGCGTTTTACCATCCCTAGTGGGATATTTCTGCACAAGTATATCGAACTGAAGAAAACGCCGAAAGCAAAACATCGATTTCATAATATCGATTTTTCTGCTCGAAAATATCGATGATTTAAAATGATCGAAGCTTTTCATCATCCTCAGTGGGGCGTCGCGTCCAGAGAGGCGCAGAGAGGTCGGCCGATGCAGACGCCCGTAAGGGAACATGTGTCACGGCTGCGCAGAGCCCCAACATTCCTGGCACGGCTGGACGCTTGAGGCGGCGAAATGAGAGAGCCGGTGACGTGGGCGTGTTGACGCCGCTTCTGGGTCACGGGCGCCGCGCCGCGCCGCGCCGCGCCGCGCCGCCTTAGCCAGTGACGTCATCGCCACTTAGCAGGGGACCATTGTTTCAGGAGGGGAGGGGGTCGATTTTAGTTTGAACCCTTACCCAATTAACATTCTTGATTGATTGATTGATTACTGATTCCGGACGCGTTATCAGCTAGTGGTTAGTCCCGTAAGTGTAGTGGCGACATCCGGCGCCGAGTAACCCATCGCCTTGCTGGTTTTTTTTCAACCAGGTATCTCCCGCCTGAGCGGCACTACCTCAACTCCAGACACCGGCTGAATTCCACCTAGACTCTGCAGTGACGTTAAATGATTCCCTGAGCAATGAGTTCTTAAGCCGGTCAAATTCTTGAAGCGGTAAACAAGTACATAGATGTTGTTGGCTTATAATTTAAAAATATCAATTAACACAGGAAATACTCCTTTGAGTTTGATTCCATCAATACGAGGTGATTGTTTTGAATAAACTGAATCACCGGTACCCAAGTAAGTGAACTATCGTTATAATTTAATACAACCAGGTAACTTTCTGGGAACAACTGCTTCTGCTACAGCGGTTCCTAAGGCTGGTGGCAAGCCTTGCCGGAGTGGATGTTCCTGAGTTGCCCTCTGCCCTCGGCCGTGCCGCCCGCTGCCCCCCTTCCCCCTCGCGATGCACTGGTGGCCCCGGGGGCCGCGTCCGGACTCGCATGTCGCCCCCCCCCCCCGGGCTGCTCCGGGGGGCGGAGGGGGCGGAGCGGTCAGCCGTTTCACCTTTACGGCGCGTCCGATAGGATTATTGTGCGTCGCAGAACAAAAGCGCGGGCCGGGCCGGAGGGTGGGTGGGGGGGGGGAGCTCGTGTCAGGAGTCGGGAGTCTGGGGTGCGAGTGGACAAGTTCAGCGCACTCTTCAAGGGCGCCTCTGCGCTCTGGTGTCGCTCCGCCCCCGCCCGTTCAGACCCAGACGGACGCCCTGCGCTCCCGCGCACAGTGTTCGCGATCAAGGGGGACGAGCAGGGCACAAACCACGCACCCGAGGGGCGACGCGATGACGAACGCTGCGCGAGAGCGAATTTTAAGGAATTAAATTATAATTTAATTGCAAACTTTGCCAGCAAGTTTTGGATCGTTATTTTAAATATTCATTAGCAGGATTACCTCTTAAGCGTGGAGACGGTGTTAAACATGGAGAGTGGTGGTGGTGTTGCAGCTGCCCTTAATACCACGCGTTGGTGAGAGTTCGTGACATAAATTCTCTTTTTTTTGGTCATGAGTCTAGAGACACTGGGTGATACACTGAAGCCGAAAACGACTCTGACCGATGAGGACAAAATAATGATTTCTCGCTGTTAAATGATTTGCCCTCCGCCCTAATGGTCAAATGATTCTTGATTGGTATTGTGTTCCGACTTTCCGAGTGGCCTTTTCTTCTAAACCCCTAAGAAGCAAGAATCGGCTGCAGGCGAGAGAGATTCCGGTGGTCTGTAGAGCACCGTTGTTAATCGTGCAAACGCGAGAAGGGTCCTGCTTCTAGTTTATGTGTATCTTACATTTATACCTGTGTAGTCATTAGTAACTAATAGCTGTTGTTCTTTGATAAGTCATGAAGATCAAAGGAGGTTTAGTACTTGAAGCATATTTCCACGCTTCGTATCCACCTTGCTTTAAGAGCACCCTTAGATAAAGCTTTCGTGACGTAGGAGAGGGGGCCGTAACCAAATCTTTCCAGAACTTAAAAAGTAATATTGATTTTAGAAGTGCCCTAGAAAAGCTATTGACGTCATTTTACGTCACTGGTGTCTCTTAAGCAGGAATTCCCATTACACGCGCGATGCTGGACTGTCGCAGGGCATTATTTGCTTTAGGGCAGGAAACAGAAACAAAATCATATTTCGTAAGTTTCAAATTATCAATGTTCCTACGCAAGGAATATTTTGACCTGACAGCTCATTGAGAGTTCATTGGGATTTATTACTCTGGATTCCGAAAGTTTTGAATATTCTTCCAGTTCTAATAAGAGCCATAACAGGCCAGAGCAGCTACAGCCGACATTCTAGCATTTTGTGTGTCCATAACAGTACATAACAAGAGAAGCAAAAATCATTAGACATCGGACGTAAACGATTTCGGTTACACATACTCAGTCGTCACTCATGGTAGGTTCTTATCACATGATGTATCTTTTGAACTTTACACCCATTCAGTTTCGTCATTAAAAGTGTTAAACACGTGTGATAAGCACCAATTCGTTTTATCTATAGTTTTCCGTTTTATCTATAATTCGGTAGTATTGCAAAACTTTGTAGCAAAATGTAGCAAAGTGTGTTCTCATTCCACGTACATGTGCAAAGATTTATCATAATTAGTACTTTGCAAAACACAATTTAATTACCGAGCATAAATGCTTATTTATACCGCATTGTGCATGAAGATTGCTGCTCTAACGGGAACCTCACAGACGGCTATACTGCAAATGTGTTATTCTTCATCACGGCACCAAGTAGGCTATTCTTCAGTTGACCAGCTTGTAACAGCGACTATGGAGTCTTCGAGTACCGACGTTTAACGAATTTTTAATTTGCGCGTAATTTTGCTGCTCACAATATATAGTACGATTTTATTTTCGCAAAAACTAGGAAACTTCGTTTATCTTCCGTGGCAGAGATTCGTTGTACAGGTGTGGAGAGCAGGGCCGATATCTCGCCTGAGGCTGTCGTCGATGTTTCACAGTCTGGTGAGCGACTCCACCAACCGAAACCAATAAGCACCGCCGCTAAATTAAGCACGTGACGGCCTCGAGAGCAGAACGCCTTAAGCCACGTGCGGCGCCAACGTCGACACGTGCGGCGGGAGTGGGTGGTGGTATTATTGAGTGCAAGCGGAGAAAAAAACTAAGGCTGGTACGGGGAAACAATTACGGTTACGTGGCTAAAGGCCGTGAGGACAGACTTATCAGAGCAACATCCCAAGGCACCAAACGAAATTCCAGGGGAAATGGTGGTAGCAAAGTGTTATCAAAATTTGAACTATAATTTTTCTTCGGTTTGGGCTCATGGTACGTTTTTACCCAAGTGTCAGTCCGATTGAATTCAGTAAAACGTATCGGACAGCTTTACATTCAGTCGGACCGGGACCAACATTCCACCTCCAAATTCACGACGGCCACGCTCTGCCGCCGTTTCAAGCAATCGTGACTTTTATGAGCGCCTTCCCTACCCAACGCCTCCGACCGCTACTTCTGTCCCGCCCTCGCCACCGCTCCACCCCACCCCCGTCGCCACCGCCACCGGCACCTCCACAGGCGCCGCACCGCCACTGCCATCGCAACCGCCTCTCCTCCACCCGCTGCCACCGCCACCACCATCGAAACCGCCACCGCCACCGCCACCACCGCCCCCTCCCCAGGCTACTATTCCACCGCCCACTGTCGCACCCCCTCCCAACGCCGGAACAACCACCCCCGCACACTTCTCCCAGCGGCACCGCTCCGCCTCTGTGCGTAAGTCCCGCGCCAGCCCCCTCCCGCCCCCGCCGCTGTCTTGGGCGCATTGTGGCCGCACGGCAGTAAATCGCTGCGCAGCGCATTGCTCTATTATTGCGGCGCGGAGGCGCAGCTCGTGGCTTGGGGAGGAAAGGCTTGTTTGCGCCAGCCACCCCCGCCCCGCCCCCGCCCCCGCCGCCGCCGCTGGCCCAGCGCTCGGCCACTTAACCAAATCACTGGGCGCACCTGGGGATACCCACCCCCCTGCCCGTCTGCGCCCCTGCGCCACGCAGTGGGCACGAGCGCCTTTCCAGGACGTCTCTTGGGGGCGAGTTTCAACATGCTTTGCGAAGCAGGCTCCGTACGATATTCTTCCCACAGTGGGTCCGAACCCTTTAGAACCCTTCTGGGGAACTTTTTCAAAATGTTTTCGTCTTCCGCGTGAACAGCATCCGTACGACATCCTCTCCCTCAGTGAGCCTACATACTGTTCCAACATTTGTAGTTATTTTTGAGAATTTTTTATACTCTATTTGATAATTACGAGAAGTAACTTGGTCGTCACGTCAACCACGATTGCGGAGTGAACTTTTCTTAAGAGTACTATTTAAAAACACTTTTTCTAGTTCTTTTGTAATAACAAAAAATCATGTAATATATATTTTTTACGGTCATCAATAGAATAGTTTATTTCAGAAACCCGTCAAACGCCAAAATCTAAAACATGCTTTAGCGATAGATTATTGTTCCAGGTGAATAGACACATCATTTAGTGCATATTTATATGAAAAATATTCATTTATTAACTCCTTTAATAAAAAAAATATTTTGAAATCTGAAATATCGGGAGACTTATTCTCAGTTTTCTGAAAATATTGGTTGATACAATCAAACTTGGCGTTTGACGGGTTTCTGAAATGAAAGATTCATTCACGTTACAACTTAGTTGTAACTTCTGAATAACTGCTCGTCGTAATCAATAATCGAGTTCCGTGTACATGTACATGTGTATCTGCACGTAAGCTCATTTTATGAAAGTGGAGGATTGCTTCTACACATTATTAATCCGATATTGAGCTTTTGGTAAATCGTCACATGACAGATTCATATTCACATATAATTACGTTAACAATTGATTAATTATTAACGTTAACAATTTATATAGTGAATGACTTTATTTAATAAAAATTAGTAAATGACATATTTTTATTTGAATTATTAACTTGAGACGGGGAGTTACTGAAGCCCCATGATCCCCCCTCTTTTGGATGCACTACTCTTAATTCCTATGTGCTCAGGAGTTGATACAAGCAGTAAACTAGTTGAAAGGTTGAAAAAAAGATCAATGAAATCTCTGAACGCATTCTAGCTGTACGCTAGTGTATAGTGTGCATCCCTTCTGCTCGCAGGGCGCGGTGGGTGGGGTAGTAACTCCCACGCAACCTTTCTTGAGATATGCGGGTAGAGTGGGGGTATTGGCTGCGAAATCGGCCACTTGATTTTATGAAGCAATACCACCTCTCGAATATCACCCATGTCTTCGCAACTTGCTTATTAATTTTCGTTTCACACTTTTTCAGGAAATCTAGGTTTATCCTACGATGGATCTAGATCTGCTTCTGCCATTTCTTTTGATTTTTTGAAGAAAAAGACGAACAGGAGTCCTCGTCTTCAATAGCAAATAGTTTTTATTACGCGCTAATGAAGCTATGTTTGGAATGTTGACATCAGTTCTCCCTGCAAGCGTTTTTCTTATGGAGTGATATATATGCCAGGGAGGGGGAGGGAAGGCGATCGGTCGAGAAAAGTTGCGCGGTTCGTAGCGTCGTAGTTGGGCCCAGCGCGTACACCCAAGAAGGGGTGTAGCGCGAAGTGTCTATTCAGAGGGCGTCCGCCACCAAAGGCCTCCTTGACAACCTGACGTGGCTCGCGGCTGGATTTCCGGGTGAAAAGCCGGCGAGGTCCGAGTGCGTCGCGGATCCCACGTCGGTCACGCCTTCGTCCCACCCTACCCGCGCTCTGATTTACAAACGCAAGGGGTGCCTGAATGGACGAGAAGACAACGCACAAGCACGGTCGTTGCACTTGGGCGGTCAGAAGCCCGCAGGGCGCCAACTCTCTCCTCTTCTTCTTCTTCGTCTTCTTCCGGCGTGAAAGGTTCACGGAGGGTCGGCGAGGAAAGTGCGTGCCCTCGAAGGCCTTTCCGCAGAGCGACGGGAGATTCGTCGCCGGTTGGTTTCGCTCAAGTGCGTGACAAACGGAGGTGGCGTCTTCCCATTGTGCGGTGAACAAGAGCTCTGCGGGGGAAGGTGATGCAAACTTCGGCCGAAAGTTTCTAGGTGGTGGTGGGAATGTTTGTGAAACTATGTTCTCAAGGTGGACATCCGAAGGTAATAAATTCATGTCGGTGTTTGCTCTTCGGAGAATTCCTAGATTTCACCCTCAGTTCATGCTGTAGCAAACTGAATCCTAAGAAATCTCAACGAATGTATTTTCCAATAGGGTTTAGTTCGGACGTTACAAAGGTAGAGTTCTTCAAATCTGTCTTTAAGGTACGACTGTACGATTCTTACTTAAAAAACTACTGCTTATTCAGATATACACTACGAGTATTTAATTCAGCTCCTGTTCTAGTCAACGATTCACCATCGTATGCTGGATTTGATACGCTGGTCTGGTCCTGTGAATGATTTACCCGCTACCTTGCTACATCCATCTAACAAGGGTTTTCCTGAATTATATTAGTTTCGAGAAGAAAATAGCAATGCTTTTCAACAATCAATTATGAGATAATTCGCACAGTATTGCATACTATTCGAATGATATTTCTGTCTATTTGTCAGCTGTGGGTGGAGTAGAGCAATATTGCCATTTGCGCAGGCGGCGGACACGCGGTCGTGTGGTCATTTGCATCAGACCACAACCCAGCAGCAGTAGAATTCAGCTAGATTCAGAGACACGTCGCAATACGAACTCCCAACAGGGAACGACCAAAATCACATGCACGGTGCGTATCCGAAGAAATAAAGGCGCTCTTCAGTAACTTCGTAATGCTAGATCCAGAAACTCCGCAGTGAGATCATCAGAATATTAAGCCTCTGATTGGATACCGTAACCTCCTCTCCTGTTAGCCGCTGTCAAGTAGACAGAAATATTATTTGGACAACACATTCTCTTGTACTAAGGATCCAGTGTTTGCTCCAATCCTTCGCCGTCGATAAGCATCGGCAGTCAAAAGCATACAATTAATCGGAAGGTAATGAATTAATGAAATCAAGAATAAGGAGTAATTGGAGAGAATGAGGAATTGGAGGAGTTCGAGGTTACGAGGAGTTGGTAATATCAAATAATTCAAGACAAGTATGCGTCCGAATTAAACAGAGATTGGAGATAACAGATATTGGAGATAAAGAGGGATTAGAGGTATCAGAAAATGACAAATATTGAAGTATCCCGGATGGAAGCATTCAAACTGGTTTGTTACATACATCCGTACTTTCCGGTCTAATTGTTTCTTTCTCTCTCTCTTTTCTTTCTTTCTTTCTTTCTTTTTATTCCTTTCTCTTTCTTTCTTTCATCCTCTCTCTCTGTTTACACTTTTTTCTTTTTTCTCTATTTCTTTCTATTCCTTCATTCTTTCTTTCTTTCTGCACCTCCCTCGGAGCGGATGCCGGAGGAGTCGCGGGCAGCAGATGTCTCGCGCTCAGCCTCCGATCTTCCCCCCAGGCGGCAGCACCTGCCCTGCGCCTTCCGCCGGCGCCCCGGAAGCGGAAGGCGCCACTTTCGCCCGCGGGCGAACGGGCGAAGGGGGCGGGCGGATGCGCGAGAGGCAGGACGGGGCAACTGGGGAGGAAGGCGCGCCCTTTGCCGCTGAAATGTACTTGATCTGCGGAGCGAAGACGGCTTCATCTTGCTCACTCAACACACCTGTCAGTACATCGGTACGAACTATTTTACATCGATTTTTCGACGTATGAATCCGAAGTCCCATTATATAAGAATTAATCAATGTAATGAATAATTTCATGACTATTTTAGTTTATATTTTTTAATTAATCGTCTCCTGTATTATTTCTGTAATATACATCCCTTTGGCGGCGCTCACACGCTGTCGATCTTTATAAATGAGGTCTCTAAAGAAAAAGAATTTCACAGAGACGTGACGAATTGCACTTTGAGTTTAAAGAATGTGAAGGATTTGTTTAAAAAAACGTATCCATGTAATCATGTCAAATGCAACCCGCAGCATTCAGTCAGCTATACAGTGAAATAAGTCCTAAACAAAGAGTTCTAGGGCCCTAAAAACTAAAAACTTTGCCCTCAAAGAAACGTTCATCATATTGTAATATATAGGATGAGATACTCTTGGACATTCTATTGATTTTTTCTGGTTCGGTACTTATCGATTCTACCAATGTCACCTAGATTTCAACCCTTGGTGATTGTAGCCATCTTTGTGACGTCACGCTTAGAAGGCTTAGAATCCTCTGTTTTCTACTATTTACGCATTCTGTGTACATCGTGGTTTGCGCAGACTGGCGAGGTTTATTTGCATAATTATTCATTCAAGATTCGTTCTCGCAGCAACAACTAGAAAAACTATTAACAGTTGCTTGATATCGGTGAAGAGTGTTTCTTATGCTTGCAGTAAACATTTGTTTAACGTTTTGCCGCTGTCTGCAAGTACTGTTTACCTGGTTTTGGAGGGATGTGGGTGTACAGCGAAGAGCAAAGACGTGTCTTGTTAGGTTTTGTACCAGTATTTTCGTTTTCAGCAGTGATTTGCTGAAACTTTCAAATTAGCGTGTTCAGTCACGTAGCTTTCTCGAGAGTATAAAGCTTTCTTAATATTTTTGTGACTATCACTAAAATCGAAAAGCTAACTGTCAAAGAATATTGAATAATTATTTCCTATATTTTTAAAGACGTCTTTTGAAGAAATCTATCGATTATACTGAATAAATCGTAATTGAAAATGTCTTTTCAACATCGATTGCATTGCATTGTTTTTTATTTTTATTTGATATTGTAGTAGTACATTGGAAGTTACCTTTATACATTTTTAACCAAATAAATACGATTCGTTAACAACTTTCCGTCTTGTATTGGAAATAGGATAGCGACGAGTGTAGGGTTTAAAATGCGAGAGTTCTCGCACGGGCACGCTAGTATTATATGAAGTATTAAACATTATAAGACTCTCAAAGTTCCACTTCTTTTGATGAAGCAAATTAAACGGAAGATATTTCATGTATCCCTCGGTTTTAGAAAATAATAATTGCAAATAAAAACGACTGTACAATTTTATCACTGTTATAGGAGGACAAACAACAAAAAGTTATCGTGTAACATAAAATATGCACGTTTATACTAGGGATGTCAATCAATGGGTTATACGAAAGTGTAATTAATATTTAGTTCTATTGCAATACAATGCAATGCAAGGGTTGTTGATAATAACCGATGAGTTCCCAGTGTGTTTGTGTGTGAATAGGTGTGAAAAAATTGAGAGTGATCGTGTTGACATGCCCACGCATCATCTATAGGGAACATCAACGTTCGTGGTTCCAACAAACACACGTGATTGGCCACGCCAGACGGTCTTTCCCTCCTGCTATCCGCGTGGAAGGGTTCATGAGGCGAATGGGAATCTCATGGTGTGTGCGTGTATGTGAAGGAGAGGACAGGAGAGAGAGCCCGAGAGACCCCTAGAACGTCCACGCCCTCGCATCTTCGACTTGGCACATCAGCGTCCGTTATTCCACGCGAGTGCCCGCACCAGTCCGTCTTTCTTCCCTAGCGTCCTCGTGGAAGGGTTGGTGGGGGCGAATGGGCGGAATCTCGTGGTGTGTGTGTGTGTGGGGGGGGAAGGGGGGTTCAGGTGAGACGCCGGGAGCCCCCCAACTCGCGTAACAGCGGCGTGTCCTCGCCTCATCTGCAGAACACATCAGTCGTTCCGCCAGCGGCGGCGCGCAAACAGGCAGCTGGCAGGCGGGGGCGGGGGCGGGGGCGCGGCCGCCTCCACCTGGATCCTCGGGAGCGGCGCGTGCGCAACCCTCTCCCCCACCCCCTGGCCCTCGCGCCCTTTCGCCACCCGCACAATGGCCCTCCGCGCGGATGACGCCGCCGCCGGCTGCCATCCCTGGCGGAAGGCGGGATGGCGCGGCTTCCTGCGAGCGACACGCCGCCCGGCAACGCTAGACGCGTGCTGGCATTTGAAATCGCGTCGGAGGGAATAGAAGTTTATACTCTAATTGAGAGCCCTCGCGGTTTAGTTCGTTCGATACCGTTCACGCTCTCCATGACGCGACCCCGGGTTCAATTCCCGTTCGGGCAAGATTATAGAATGCGTTTTCCTTGCAATGTCCCAGTGCGTGTTGCTGTCTGACGATTAGAAAACTCAATTCTCGGGTTGAGAAAACCAGAATACTGCGTAGGGATGTGTTCGTGCCCCTACTACACGTACCCCTTAAAATCATGGCGGCGAGGCCGGCTCGCTGCTGGTGCGCCCTGGCCCGTACGCGGGCTGTCGCGCCAAGTGCAGACTGATAGACTCTAATTGGGAGGTCGGATTCACATTATGCTTGTCCTCGTTTTACGTTTGAAGGGCTTGGAGCAGTAACAAGATACGTCACAACACCAGCACAGCAATCCTCCTTCTGTTCGAAAGTATTTTCTTAATTTTCGTTGAAGTGCGTCTCATATTGTAACTCCTACAAGCCCTTCAAAAATGTGAACAATACCTATATTAACAAGATGAACAATATTTTCAAATATTCAATTCGCGCTAAAGGTTTGAACTGCCATAAGTTGTTTCTGTCCCAAGGTTTCATCTACAAACACCAATCATTTTAATAAAACGCTATGCAATTGGGTTCATAGAATTACTTTTTTTAGAGCGCAGCAAGAAACGTATACGCACACACAAACATAAAACTTAACTAGATGTAATAGACACTTCTGTTTTCCTCGGGTTTGTAATCATTATAGAAATAAAAGGTATTAATAGTACTAAAATAAATTTAAATAAATTCAAATACATTTACTAATTTATTTTGAAACACATTATATTTTTCAAATTTTATAAATTTTCATAGCAGAATGGCCCGAAAGGGAGAAGGGGTTATTGCCAAAATCTATGTCAGAACTTCAAGAACACGGCTGCCATTCCAATGCTCAAATTGTCAATAGGCAATTGTCGCCGGAAAGGAATTCACTGCCAAAACTCACTCGTCGCCGCCGTCCAGGTGTAGGCCTCCATGTGTGCCAGCGCGTTGCTCAAAGGGCCCTTCTTAACGAGTTGCGCGGGTGACGTCTGTCCTCGGCCACAGCGCTCTGTATTACGTGGCGCGTGCGCAAACACCTGGACGGCAAGGTGGTCTCGGGAGCCCCTTTCGCCTCCGCACAAAGGGCATCTGCCCACGGCCCTGCGATGGCGCCGGCTGCGGAGCCCTTGCGTGAGGTTCGCGTATTGGGAGCAGCTGCGTTGAGCCATTGGCTAAGCGAAAGATCTCTACTGTGGTCCATTCCAGAACGCAAACACAACTGGCGCCGATTTTAAACACAACTGTCGCATCCTTTTATTCAGGCGACTACCGGTTACCCTTGGGAAGCATATTCGTCCGTACACTAGACACACTTGCGGGCTCCTCTGATCCGGGGTCAGCAGTACGCGAGGCCCTCCGCGACAACACAGACATGAGATACAAGGGACAAACAACCGTGCCAAAGGTGGGACTCGAACGCGCGACCCTTTGGACCGAAGCGCTGAGTCGGTACACGCTCTTAGCCCCCTCGCTCGTCCAGGTCGACCGTCACATCCGTGCCCTAATCAACGGTCGCCCGTTCGAGTCCAGGGAATCACCATTTCGATGCTCATCTTTCGCGAGTTGGTTAGTTGTGTATTCCTGTACAGGTTACGTAAGATATTCTTGTACCAAAAAATCCTTCCTGTGATGCGAAAGTATTATGACAGAGGTTAAACCATTTTTAAAACACTAATTACAGATTTTTTAAAATAATGAATTGCATGTTTAGTTTATATATATATCGCAAACAATATGTTAAAAAACTGCACCATTTTTAATTTCTATAATATTATAATCAATTCGTGTAATCGTAATGTAGCATTTCGTCATCTGTTGCAAAATAATTAACCAATTAAAAATTCAATATCCCATTCATCCACTTTCAACGAGAAATTGTTAAAATGGAGATTTTGCATTTAATACTATTTTTCTTTTTTACGATAACTTTCTGAACCTGTAACGTTGGACAAGAAATCTTCCCCGAGTGCTCCAGCTTCTGGTCATGCGTTTGTGGCCATATAGTCCCAGGCTAGATGACGGCTTATAAATAACCCAACAAGAGAGCCGCCTGCCGGCCTCGCAACATCTCATGCATTCGGATGTAACCCTACACAGGCAGCGCCTTCTCGTCTATTTCCGATGATGAGAATCGCGGTTATTTTCGAAGGCTCTCGACTAAATGGGCAACATCCGCTGCCTCCGACTGTCGACTGTCTTCATCGACTCCAGGGGACCCTCGAAGACGCCGAGCTCCGGCTCGGTGTGGTCAACCGCGCACAGTGGGCCGCAAAGAACCCGCGCGCGCGCCCACAACTCTGGCGACGCCACATTGGTTGATTAATTAGTGAAACCGTACGCGTCAACTGGTAAGGTTGTTAGTCCCGTAAGTGTAGTTCATGTTGTATCGCAGGAGGGGGGCGGTGGATGGGGAGATCCGGCGCCGACCTACCGTCGCCTAGCGGGATTTTTCACAACCAGGTATCTGCCACCAGCACGAAACACCAAATGGCTGTCGTGAAAAATGCTACCCTACTTCCACTCCGTATTTTATTATTTTCAATGGACACTGTTTTTAAAATGGTTAAAGTCGGATCCGCTGGTCTCAAAGAAAATAAATTTATTATTATTCATTCTGCAACATATCTAATTTCCGAAGTTGGTGTTTTTAACGGCTATTCAACTTTATTTAATTGAAACAATGTATGGTTTTGTTATTGTATAGATGCATGTAGTTCAATTACGTCAAGAACAACATAAAATATTCCTTTGTTCAAAAATATATGTAAACTTACATGCAAATCTTCAAAAATGAAAATTGTATCAGAAAAACTAGTTGTCAACAGTTGAACATTAGTCTATTTTTTCACTACTAGTGAGCTCGAAATTTTAGACCGCCAAAACCAGTGAATTTGCAAACGCCTTTAAGGAAACCCTTTTTTTTTCGCTTTTGCGCGGGTTCTGGCATGGTTCGGTCTAGTGCGCGAGCCGCGTGGGCGAAGTCTTGGTTGGCGGTGCGTTGTCAATATATAACCGGGCATTTACTTTTGCGTGGGACGGGACTCGATGCGCTGGCTCAGAGTGGGCGCTTGTGTGCTATTTCCGCTGGCGAAGGAGGACTCGAGGTTCGCGATGCTCTTTGCTTTGGCTTGGGCGGGAGCAACATCTTTGGATGATTCAGCGTCTGTTGACCACGTTCTGCTCCGACCCCCAACCCTACTTTCCCCACTCTCGTAAATCGCACTTCGAGTGCTTAACTTACTGGCCTCTCAACCTTCGGCGGATTTGATATCGGCTGAAGATGCGTGGAGTTTCAAAGCGCGGAGAATCCAAAGCGGACATGTACTTGTTAAAGACTGTTAAAGAAACCTGTCAAAATGTGCGGTATAATTAATCCCCGGGCTACTCCGTCAAAATAACCCTCCGTATTCACTTAGCTTGTGGGCGCTTCCAATGGCTTAATATTACAGGGACCGTTGTTCTTGAGTTCCCGGAGAAATAATCGGAGAAAGTCAAAATGGGCTGTCAACGCTGGAAACCTTTACGTTGCCAACTAGAAAATTTCCTGCAATTCCGCGAAAGACGGGGGTAGGTCAATGGATAAATTATAACTAAAAGCAAACTTCTTCGGAAATCATCGCATCAGGTTGTGAACTTTGAAAATGAAACATTCAGAGCAGAGAATACTTGGCGTTGTAAATAGACAGTGTTACAGTGAAACATAGATCTACGTACGTATTAGAAATTAATGTTCTAGAAGTTCCCAGAACATAAGGAACTTTCATTAACACGATCTGATTCCCTTTCGTCGTGGTTCCAACGACTAAAAAGCTAAGCGCGCAAACAACTTCGGCAACTCGGCAAAATTCATATTCTGACACCGAGATGCTTCAATTCGCGGCACTACAAACGTGAGTGAGATACTTTTTTAATAGTAGTGGGTACCTTGCGTGAAAGAAAAAACCATTCAAAATATTTGCTTAAGTAACTTATTTTTGTAAGCTTCACGGCAAATCCGTTTCGAATTATTTCTGAAAAATGTCAGTAACAGTTTCATTGATAATCGGGCCTCTGACACCATTAGAACAATGCATTAAGAAATATGCTTTTCAGAAAGAGTTTCTCCTAAGTTCTTTAGCTGACGAAAGAACAGCCGTGAAGGCGTTACGATCCTATAATTTTAGCAAAAAATTCTAAAAGTAAATATTGTAACACGACGTTCTAATTCTACTTTCTTGTTACTCGGTTCATTTGCGTGCATTTTCTCTTTTTTTATTTATTTAAAAGGTCCAAAAAAATTCCCTCGTAGATATAGCGCTTTGACCTCATAAAAAGGATTGGAATCTGTCGACCGAAGTCCAAGAGGAGGTAGACTTGCAACATTCTTGGCCGTCTACGTGACTTGCACTTCGGCTTTGAGGAAGGCTGCAAACCGGGATGCAAAACGTTTGATTAACATCCAGAAGCGGTGCCCTCAAGTTGCTAGTCCCCTAGCATATAAAGCTTTCGATTACGAGACGTTCTCAATGCATGTGCTCCATATCGTTACACTTAATTGCTTTAGCTGAGCAGTTATGAGTGCTTACTTTCAATGACCAGCCTGTACTCTTCGTAGTCAGTTGGACGCGCCGACTGCAAGGACGATGATGGTGCAAGAAACCCTAAGGGATATAAAAGGCTAGGGAAAGAACGAGATGGGAATTAGGAGCAAAGAGCAGAGAACGACTAAAATAAGTAAAATAAAGCGCACAGAACCTACGTAGAAGAAATAATGAGATAGGACAAAAAGAAATACTGGAATAGTGTTAGAAGAAATAAATAAAGTCGAATAAAAATGTATCCCAGACACGTAAATGTAACAGAGCACCCTATTCTGCGTTAGATATGAATTTCTTCCCTTTTGCCACGACATGTATTTTTTTCTCTTTCTTGTACATCAGCTAATTATTTCTTGTACGCCATCATCAAAATCAATAACATTTCAATTAACAAATATAATCGGATTAAAAATGTTTTTTTGAAATATTCTAATAACACAATGATGTTTTGACTTCTTAATTAAGACTTTTAAAATTATTATTGATCTTGAAGATATTTCGTGGTCTGTATTCAGGCCATTGGGGAACACCACAAAGTGAGGAACTGCGCTGTCGGAAGCTTGATCGTTGGGTGGTCTCTTGGACAGAAGGGCCCAGATCAGATCCCAGATTACTTTCTGCAGTCGCCCTTGCTGTCGCACTCGAGTCTCTGAGAAGTCTGCGGGGTCGTCGAGTCGGAGAGAGGTGTAAAATGGAGTGGAAGGGGAAAGTGAGAGGCGGGGCACGTCACGTGGAGAGGCGAGGAGGACGTGATGAAGAAGGGAGAGGCAATTCAGAGAAGAGGCAGAGCGAGGAGACGAACGCCAGTGGAAGAAGAAGAAGAAGATGAAGAGTAGCAGCGATGGGGAAGAGCAATGGGTAGAGGAGGGGACTGGCGGGGAGGGGGGAGAGAGTGGGAAGGGAAAAGCCTGGCCGGGAGGGTAAGGGGCTGACGGGACGAAGGTGAGAGACTGGTGGGGAAGGAAGCGGCCAGGTGGGAGGAGCGAGGAGACGCGTCGGAGGGGAGGGAGGGGAGTGGCGGGGAGCGCGCGCGCAATTGTCGAATGCTGGGGCGCCGTAAACACAGGGGTCACCGCTCCCCGCAAGGCCATTCGTCCTCTCTCTCCCCGCCACCGCCTCCGCCTCCTCTCCCTCCTCTTCCGCCGCCGCCGCCACGCGCCCGCCGCCGGGCGAAAGTGTGACTGGCCGGCACGCTCCAGCGCCCAGCCGCCGCCGGATCGAATCGCTGCCCCCCTCCCCCCCCCCGCGCCCCCGCCCGAACCCGTCCCCGCCGCCGCCGTCCCACGTGCCGTCCCCTCCCCGCCGTCGCCCCCGGTCTCCCCACTCCCAGCCCCGCCGCACCGGCCTCCCACGTGCCGCACGGCTCGGCTCGCCCCCGCCGCAGCGTCCCACCTCAACGTGCCACGGCGCTGCCCTGTGCCCCGCCAGTGCCCAGCGCAGCGGCCGCCGGCGCCGCTCGCCACTAAGCGCGTAAATGGAACACGCGTCGTCGCCGCGACTCGACGACCCCGCAGACTTCTCAGAGACTCGAGTGCGACAGCAAGGGCGACTGCAGAAAGTAGTCTGGGATCTGATCTGGGCCCTTCTGCCCAAGAGACCACCCAATGATCAAGCTTCCGACAGCGCAGTTCCTCACTTTGTGGTGTACCCCAATGGCCTGAATACAGACCACGAAATATCTTCAAGACCAATATACTCTTAATAATTTTAAAAGTCTGAATTAAGAAGTCAAAACATCATTGTGTTATTAGAATATTTCAAAAAAACATTTTTAATCCGAGTATATTTGTTAATTGAAATGTTATTGATTTTGATGATGGCGTACAAGAAATAATTAGCTGATGTACAAGAACGAGAAAAAAAATACATGTCGCGTCAATAATGAACGAGAAGCACTTTCGTAGTAGTTGCACGAGAGAAGGGAGTAAACCAGCGGTATCAGGATTTTGGTGGAAAATGCGATGGTGGGAATCTGGGCGTTTCATGCAAATCAACACCGGTCCCTCGCCGTCCACTTGGCGACGGGCCGGGGAAATGTGCGATTTAAATTGCGATTTTTTCGTAGAAAACTTCACTCAACTACCTAAATACATACGTAAGTAAACGTTCGTATGTGCACTTTCATGCTAAACACGTATGTACCATTATACCGTTTTCACGCTAGTGAGGGTGGGAAGTGAAGAGGCACTCGCACATTTTCTAGTTCCGGAACTTTCCAATGAGTATATTGCGGGATTGCATACCGCACTTTTCTAGCAAGCTGTGTTTCAAAAAGGAGTGCACATAGAGCATTATGCCATTACCAGTATCTAGTATAACACTGCACGTCTTGGCAGAAATGTCGAGTAGATGGTATGGCATTTCTTTGCTTTTTCGAAATGCGAAAATTCCAAGTTTGTTTAAATTAAAACACTAGTTCCTAACTAAAAAAACAGAACTAAAAAGGTGTACAAAATAAATGATGATGAAAATTTTACGGAAGTAGTTACGTAAGTTTGTAGATTGGTTTGTAAGTGAAGTGTGCGAATTGCATTTATTTCAGTGCTAATGAACATTACTACAGATAGGTCTCGTTTCAATACGCAAGTGAAAGAATTATTAAAACAAACAATTCCTCATTGCATCTTTCGAGTCTCCCAAAATAAATATTATACTACATCAAAAAAGGTTTAGTTTATTCTATTTTAAGTTCCCTTGCCAACTAATGTCCACAGCGTCTACATTAACTTGCGCAATGAAGTACATTTACAATTTACGTAAAAACATGCCAAGGTATTTCGGAATAAATCAATTAGCTTATATGCTGACTAATATTATGTCGGAAATAAAATCATATCGGGTTAATTCTCGTTCCTGAACGAGAATAATATGACACGTTGAAAAAAAAAAATCTCGTGTCAATACAGTGCTGAATATTTGTCGTGGTCTTCCATTAAAACAATGTGCCGGCGCCAGCACCGCCGTTCATCGGAGCGGGCCGCACGTCGCCGTGTTCGTCCTACTGTGCCCGGCGCGAACTGCGGTGGCGGTCCTGAGGCCATGCGCGCTGTACGGCCAGCTCGCTACTCGCGTCGATCGCCTCACGCGCGACAATCGACACCGCCGCCGCCGCCACCAGAACCAGTGGCGCGACCGCCGCGATCCGGGCTGTGTGCCAGCAGTTCCGACCCCTCCCCACCCCCCTTCCACACACACACACACACGCTCGTGGCGGCCAGGCGAATAGCTCCAAGCGCCATGCGCTGCAGCCGCGGAGCGAAAGAAATGTCGACGACGAAGGATTTTGAATGACTTTGAGGAATTCTGACGCGGGGCACTTTTCCTCACACGTCCTATTAATATTGTTGTAAGTATTAGTACTCTCGATCGAAATCGATTTCGTGTCTTCTAATCATTCCTATTTGCGTCCAAGCTTCCGAGCCGCCTGATATCTAAACAGATATTTCAGCGTGTTCCCTCTCTCTTGAAGTCGTTTATTCGCTATTGGTTTCGTAGCAACGTAAGTACTTTTATGAAGTGTCAGTGAATAAAGAACACGGATGCTGCGATAATTCAGAGCGCCAGTGGTTTCTTGAATACCCAGGAATACAAGACTTTTATTACTTTGTTTACGTTTCTTGAATTCGTAACTGCATAGGTATTTATGGACTTATAGCGTATGTGTTTTTATTATCTTTTGTGGAAGTTTTTCTAGTTGCGTATAATAATTTACGATCACTACTTCATTTATCTACTTTCTGTCTTGAGGGTTTTATAATGATATTAAATCGAAAATTAAAATTGTTATGAAACGGCTGTAGACAAAAATTTGAACAGTTGAACTCTACGTGACGTCATCACAAAACTGAAACTACTTTTGCACCACCTGGCGTTTGTTTTAAACTATTCTTAATAATTTCGAACATTGTAATTGACGTAGAAAAACAACCATAGTTTAGTAAATAACGATGAACATTAATTAGAAGAACTGAATTTAGAAAACAAAGTAAAATTAGAAAAGGAAGAAGAGAAATTAGAAGGCGAGTCTTCGAGCGTTTTAGACATCGATATTTTAGAGCTGGTTTAGTGAACTTACAGCATTAAATTCGTGAGCAATAAAGTTTAATTTGACACTGGCCGTGTATTTTAGTTTATAGTTAAAATTTAGCTCAAAAGAAAGTTACAAAATGCCTCTCCACGTAAAAACATATGATCAAAGACGCAGTAAATATTAGGACATCAGTATCATCTCGTGCGAGATGTGTGCTTGATGAAGGAAGTATAAATTTCGCCAGTTGTCTTGTATTTTAACTTTTACTAAATAGTAATTATGAAAATGTTTCATCTGTGGATCAAACTTCGAAAACAAAAACATCCAGCAGAATGCATCGATGTTCAAAAAACATCGGATTCAATATTTCGATGTTTGTATAGAAATATTGATGTTTCGAAAACATCAGAATTGATAACACGTCCATATACTTCGATTTTTCTATAGTGGCTGATGACATTAGGTCATTGTTACTCCTCCTGCCTTATAAAACGAATCTGGTGAGCACATTTCTGAGGTTGCGAACCCGTTGAAAAGGCCGTTTGCGAATCCATTAAAAATATTTATTTTACAAGGCAGGAGGTGTAACAACCTACTTTCATCGGCCACTATACAAGAATGGAAATGTAGTTTGTGTGCCTCGCGCCCGTGCGTGTCTGTGCGTGTGCGGGTGCAGACGCCGCGCGCCGAATCTGCGCCGAAGCCATCGCGCGTGCAGCCGCGTCTGATTTCCTCGTCTCGCGCGGCAGGGGAGGGGAGGGGAGGGGCGGGGAGGGTGGGGAGGGGAGGGGAGGGGAGGGGAGGGGAGGGGCCGCCTCCAGAGCTGGGGCAACGACTCGGCAGTTATGCACGCGCCGCAGCCGCGCACGGAGCAGCTTTCGCCCGCGCCGCGCCGCCCGCGGCCTAAGGGAGGGGTTGCAATCCCTTGGCCCACGCCGTGAGTAGGGATGGCGAAGGAGCATCGATGTTCGATGTTATAACACCGATGTATTGCTTTCGATGTTTTCTTCAGATCGTTATATTTACAGTGCCGAAACAGCGATGTTAAAAAAAATTATCATGATATAAATAAAATGTCCAGTATATATTTTATTTGTGCATCGCTCGCAATCAACAGCCATTGACAACTGTAACTACTGTCGATCCCCAAGCGTTACGAGTACGAAACAGTTTGCTTTTCAGAATCTTTCTCCAGTGTTGTTCTCATTTTTTTAAGTTGTTTTGTTCGGGGTAATATTGTCATATCGTAATTTTGAACCTTAACTTCATAGAACATTGATTAGAAAATTAAGATGACTGTCAAATTTAAATCAGAATATTTTTATACTAATATTTACGTGAACACATTACAAGCAGGACATTTTATTTCGAAATGTTTCATCTTATTCAAAACATCGATGTTTTCATAGACACCGAAAACTTTACGGTGATGTATCGACATTTCTTTTTGCAGCAAAACTATGCCATCAATCCAGTGATGACCGATACAGAAGTGTGTTCAATCATTGTTCTGTGAAGATATTCAACAACGTTATCCGAATTAATGTGCGCCAGTGTTTTATAGATAAAGTTTCAATTAGGCATGATTTAGGCAAAGCGTGGGAAGCAGCAAGACCGGGAAAGACAGTTGAATGAACGTTAAAGCCCCAGGAAAATGGCGATTGAAATAGCGTTGTCCTTAGCTGGCGGCAACAACAAGAAAATAATGTACAATTAAATGTTCAAAAACACTTTTAACTTTTTAAAGAAATATTAGACGATAACCCACAAAAACACAAAATCATTTATTTTTCTACAATAATTCAAATTTTCTATTTGCAAATTGTGAAATTACTTACTATTGATACCACTATACAATGTTTCTGGGATTTTCACATACCTCGAAATTTTGCCCTAAGAAAAAGGAAAATTTTGCTATTACGAAAAGTAAGTTAATAAAACTCAGAAAGGAAGCCTCCCCCCCAAAAAAAACGCAAATGTTACCCAAGTAATGTTTTTCGATTTCTAGCATTTACTGCAATATTAAGTAATCCAGTATTTGCAGTATTTCAGTAGTATTTGGAAGACAAAAATCAGTTACTCGTTCTATCGATTTTGCGAAGAAGAAAATTTATGAGAAACAGGTAGCAAAATGTTATAAGTGTGTTCGGAAAATATTCAGTTTTTCGGTGAATTGAAATACGAAGACACAATTAAACGACAGTGCTTCAAAACTACATGCTTCTTAGACAACAATTCCAAACCCAGAAATTTCGTTTACTATAATTTTGTGTATGCTTGTAGTAATTTTCCGGTAACCAAACATCCAATTTCATTTCTCGCAATTATCACATTACCGTTGTCGATACCAATACTCGATCTGTATCGACAACGAACGAACATCCTATTTAATTTCTCGCAATTTTTACATTACCGTTATTGATACCGATCGAGTATTGATATCGATATACTTATGACACCGGTATCGTTATTGATATCGATATGCTTAGGACACCGGTATCGTTATTGATATCGATAACGTCGACTTCCATTACCGGTACCAACAATAGTAAGTGTAATGTAAGTCTGAGGTGTTGCGTACCGCCCCTTCGCGGCCACGTGCACGCGCCCCGCCGGGGTCCTCGCCGCCGACCACGTGGCGGCCCCTGCCGACAGACGGCATTTACGAGCGCCGCACCGACGCCTCCGCGCCGGCAGCGTCTGGGCCGGCGGCGGCGGCGGCGGCGGCGGCGGCGGCGGCGGCGGCGGCGGCAGACGCAGTGGGCCCGCACACTCCCACCGCGGGCACAATACAACCGCACACACACTCTCTGCTTTTGTGGAGCACGCTTTCTAGCAAGGGCCACGCAGCCTATACGCGTGAAATGCACTTAAACAAACTCTACTAGGGATGAAATAAAAATGATAAAATATTTTTAAAAGTTAATTTCTGTTATTTTACGTTCTTTAACTAAGTAGTGGAAAGAAAATTTACTAGGTATGGAAAATCATAGTATACTCTATTGAAACATAAATTATTATTAGCGTGGCGTTTCTATCGAATGTACAATTGTTTATTGACAATAATAAAGCCTTTTGTTATTTAGAGAGAGGATACGCGACCGAAATGTTTCGTTTACTGTCTCGAAACAGAAAAAAAAAGTTTTTTATAAGCTATCATTTGTTTTAATTTTCTTCACGAACAATTCATAACAATTCTTCATAAAGCAATAAATCTGAGTAAAACGCTGTCTCATCAAAGTCCTAGAATTATTTTATACTAGTTTATGTGACCGATTTCATTGAATTTTCAGAGAGTTTACGAGATTCTGAGCATTTCTTCAACTCACAGACATTTTATTGCAAGCAGGGCCTGATCGAAAATACCATACAAACGTGCACAATGAGCAGCTTTCGTAATCCAGTAATAAATGAGATTACACTTTCTAGCGCATTTTTTCCAGCCGACAGCCGGTTACTCTCTGTACGTCCCGATGGGACACATATTTGACCACACATTAGACTCAAATACACTTGCGGGCTCCTCTGATCTAGGGTCTGCAAACCGCGAGGCCCTCTGTGACAATACATACACAATAGATAAGGGACAAACAACCATGTCTAAGGCGGGACTCAAACTCGCGACCCTTCGGACCGAACCGCTGAGTCAGTACACGTTCTTAGCCATTCAGATGGGTATAATGAGTGATACGCAATAATAAATTCTTCTTGATTGTTGAACACACTAGCTATTTTAGGTACTCTATCTGAAACGTTATTTTTTCTTGACAGCGTAAAGGTTCTAATTGCTTGCAAAGTTTTAATTTTTTTTTTCGCAGTCTTCAGCCATTTCGGCCTACTGTGCGGCGACGGTGGCGGTGGCTTGCGCCGGAACGCCGTCTAGACGGCGAATGACCTTAACCTAGGAAATATAATCGTTACCGCATCGCGCCCCGAAAAAACGCACCTCATAAATTAAGGATTGTTGCTGGAAGAAATCCTCCGCGAGCGGGTTCTGTATGTCAGTGTCTTTGAGAAAGGTTCTTTTCGAAGTGGATGTGAGGCGGGGCTTTCTAAGTTACATCCCCCTTCTGTGAACTTTTATGTTTTTCATGTGCTCGTCGAGTTTTTGAGAAACCTAAGTGAACGAATACGTGTAGTTAACCAAACGGTTTGTTGAATTTCCAATTCTACTTTTAGACTTATCTGGGAGTAAAAGGTCAGGAGAAGTGTCATTAACAAAATGAATACATGTTATCACGTCTCTCTGTTTAGAATTAGTTTCATGAAAATCTATTCAGGTCGATATTTTCACAAAGTCTGTCTCTTACAATTGTTTTGGTTTTGCCTGTTTCATTTCTGATTGTTTTCGAAAACCTTCCCTGAAAAGCGGTTTACTAAAGGTTTCTCTAGTGGATGTTGTCAGCATTTCCTTCTAAAGAGTTTAGACGGTTACCACATTTACTATTACAGAAGGGGTCTCTTTACAATTAACCAAGGAGAAACGCTTGTGTGATTCTGTGAGCTAATTGTCGATTTCTTTGAAATGATTTTTTACGATTATCCGCTCTAATTGCCTATTCGTGTTCTCCAATAACCCGTTAGTTAGTACTCACATTTTCGTTGGGAACTCAGCGTAACACTTTGCCGTTTCATTTGTTGGTTGGTCACAAGAGTTGTAACTTAAAGTACTGTATTTTAGGAAGAGACAACTGTGAGAATTCCGACGGAGTAATAGTGTCTTCAATCTAGTGGAAATTTCTTATTTGAAAAAAAAAACAAACATAATTTAATCTTCCAAATCTTGTAAATAACGTGGAAAAACAGTTTTCACTCTCAAGTGACATTTCCAGACATTTTCCCCCCTTTTGCGAGAGGTTAAATATAGATCTCGTCCCTCAAATAATACGGCATGGATGTTGAGAAATCCTAACTCTGACTCCTGGATTTTGGAAACTCAAGGCAAACACTAACAAGAAAACCAATGCAATAGTATTGTCATTAAGTTGCGCGAAAAATAAATGTAGCAAAGAAGTAATAACTACAGTAAGTTAGGAAGAAATAACTTCAGTAAGGTATTCTGCGATTGTTTCCATAAGAAGCAGTGAGTTTCCCCACGATACATTTACTGCTTCGGCAGACACTTTTCTGCTCTTAGAAATTCAAAGAGATTTTGCCTGATGCGCATCCATTGTCTTTGTGGGATTTTGTTTATCACTCTCGAGATGGTGTTTCGTTGTAAGTTGCGACTTCTATTCAACAACCATGAGACTGGACCAGGTGTTCCTAAATGCTTGGTTTGTGAGAATTTGTAAAGACCAAACGATACTTCGTAACAATTTAGATTTCATTTGAAAACTTTGATTGATGAATCGAGAAAAGGTGGTCTTATTTGTTACTGTCTGACGAGTTCAACAGGAAAGTTGTCTCTATAAAATGAATCATTTACAACTTTATCTTAATACGTCTTGAGAGAATATAACTTATTAGGACTTTTGATTAAACTCAGTTATAGGGAAATGTGCTTCTCGTAGATGTGGACCGAAATATATCTGTTGCATCATCTCGAAGATATTTGAATGTTAAAAATTATCACGTTTCTTGCCGAACACTGACTCTAAACATACATTAGGAAATGTTTTCATTTTGATCGTGCATCACGCAAACACAGAAAATATCTGCTTGCTTGGTAAGCTTCTGGAACAAATTCTTTCATGAATTTTTTAATAATATAAAACTAATTCATACATCGAATAACAATTACTAATGAAATAGTTTTAGTTCAGACTTTAGATAATTATTTGTCATAGAAAACCTTTCAGTCAGAAAAGAGGACTGACAAGTAGTTCATCCTTTCCAGATTTCCGTGATGACAATCCGAACATCTCGTAGGAACATTCTGAGGAGATCAGTTTCGCTTGATAACATTAAATTTGCTAATAACGTATGTTACAGGTTTTTTGATAACTGAGATTTTAACTTGGTGTGATAATGGGAATTGAAACACTTAAATCTCTACATTAATACTCGAAATTTCATTTCATTTACTTTTTACTATTCAATCTTCACATAAGTGGGATTCAAATTCCAATGTTTCAGTAAATACATCAAGAATTCTAAGAAGTAAATTTTCATATTGCAATAATTTTCACTCGATAAATTTCCCTACAGATTAGGATACTTTACCATCAATTTGATAGAAAATTTGAGGAATGAACCCATTTCAAAACTTCCTATACTTCAAAACTTACTATATCCAAAAATATTTTTAAATAAGGCATTAAACACATTGCTGGGAAAATTACATTTCCTTGAATATAGATTTACTGGATTAAATATTTGAATATGAGGCAGATATTAATAAAAAAATATTGTATATCTATACGTGTATTTCAAGCAGAGTTCATAATGATAATGAAAACAAATTAATTGAGCACCTTTTTGAATTCTTGCTTTTCACAATGAACGATAAATGATATACAGCTCAAAACTTAGAAGGGGAATGAACAACTCTACTGGCAATTAGCTTGTCGACGTTAGTCGGGAAAGGAAAAAATTAACGTAGAAAAGATTCAACAATAAGCACCATGAAAATTCAGTTATTGTCACTGACAACAATGACAGAAAACAACAATGCTAAATCGGAACCTTAATTAAAATATACATCAAACGTGGATTGCAGACACGATATGATTGTCAACACTACTTCAAAGAGCAAAATCTGCAAAGGATAATCAGAGTAGCAATAAAAACATTTAAGAAACGTGGATTGTCAACGCGGACAGAAACGATCAAGACAACTTGAAACATTAACACTTCCGACAGCGAAAAATTACAATGCCCCAAAAAATGTGTAATGGACACGCTCGGAAAAAAAAAGAAAAAAAAAACGCACAGCGGTCGTTGGCGCCTTACCTGCTTCGCGAGCTTTCTTTCTCTCGAGCCACCACTTGCTGATGAGCTCGGTGAGCGCGAGAGCGATGGTGGTGAGCAACAGGAAGACGCTGAACATCGTCTTGGATCTGTGGACAGACGGACGCCCGGTCAGCTGGCAGCTGCTGCTCCGCATCTCCTCGCACCACTCCCGAACCCAAATTTTAAAAAATAAAAAACCGGGAGGAAAAAAAATAAAAAAGAACGAGGAAGAGACGTCGGTGTCGTCCAACGGCAGAACGCCGACGTCTTCCACCACAACAACCACGGGGTGATTTCGCACAAGGCGCGGTCTCGCTATTATCGCCGTACTTCACGAACTGACAGGCCCGGTATCGTGACAGCAAATGAATAACACGGGGACGGAAAGCTTACGTCGTGGCGACGGTGGTAGCGACGCGGCTGCGTCCGGCTGGGCGCTGCTGCGAGCGAGAAGGGAGCACGCGGCGGCGACTGCGGGCAGCGGCGAGATGGAGCGAGAGTGCGGTGTGGGCAGCAGGCACGTCGCGTCTGGCCCGGTGTCCGCCGGCGACTGACGGAGCGGGCGGGCGGCGGCTGGGGCGGTGGCGATTGGCGGCGGCGATGGCGGCGGCGGTGGAGGCGGTGGAGGAGGAGGAGGAGGAGCAGGCACCGTTGCTCCGCCCGCCCGCCCGCTCGCTCCGCCCGCCCGCGAAACAAACGATCAGCGCGCCGCAGCACAACCGCAGCGCTGTTTGTGTGTCTCTCGCGCCCGCACCCGTGCGAGCGAGCGCGCGAGCGCGCGCGCGCCACAGCCAGTCAGCTGTTATGCGAGTGCCCCTCCCCCGCAGCCAGCCCAGCCGGCCGCCGCCCCGGCTGGCTGTCCGGGTGCGCCCGGAGGCGGCCCTTGTCGCGCCGCGGCCGGGCCCTCCGCCGCCCGCCCGCGCGGCCACCTGGCCACGATGCGCGATCGGGTAACACGCGGAGGAGGAGGAGGTGGAGGTGGAGGAGGGGGGAGGAGGTACACACACGCGCGCGCACAACAGCCTCCGACTCCGCCCCCACCCTGCCCCGCCCCGCCCCGCCGCCGCGCGCCCGGCCCCGTGGCCCGAGCGGCTCGGAGGAGGTGTACCTCAAGGTCAGTGTTACGGCGATTGCCGGCCGGCGGCTGGCTCGCCGCCTCCGATTCCCGTGTGCCTCCCGCTTCATTCATCCGCTCGTTTTGCTCTCGCTTTTCTCACATTTCTGCTCCTGTTCTTCCTGCTGCCGGGATTATTTTTTTTCTTCCTATTTTTCATCTCTGTTGGCGGCGATAGCTGGTGGTGGACATGATGTTCTCCACTGAGTCTCTTCTTCTGTTCCTCAAAATTTTCATTTTGAATTTGATAACCAATCTTAGATCTCTTCTCACTTTTCCCTTGTCTTAGTGTTGTGATTTTGATTGTTAATTTATGTTTTGTCTTTACCTCATCCTGCCTCTCTATTCATTCCTCCACATCAGTAATTTGTGTATTTCAGACAGTACTATTCCATTCCCGTCCTCAGTTTCATAATTTCGTCTTGCCATATTGTCCTTCTCATACTATTATCCCGTAACTTCTATTCATCCATTTTTCTCTTGGTTTATCTTTTTTTTTGCTCCTTACGTTTTTATTACCGCTCCTGTCCTAATTTTTTTCATTTAATTTCTTTACTTCATTTCCCTTTTTTATATTCAATGCAATTTTACTACAATCGCTTTTGATTTAACGAGGTTTCTTAGCTTTCAAATAGTCGACCTCTAACTCATCACTTTCCCATTTTTTCCTATCCTATTTTTCTATCCATTTTATAAATGTTATTTGTTGCACTTCTTTAAGATCCTGTTATAAAAAATAACGGAACAAAATTGTACTTCCCATCTCCCGTTGCCACTACAAACCATAAAATCAGGCAAGTGAAGCATACGATGTTTTTCGTAAGTATGTCTTGAACTCTAATATGAGCTTAAACGTTACAACCTTTTATGACATTGCTAAATATTTTATATTAAATTGAAAATTAGTTGTCAACGTTTCTAAAGATACGATCAATTCGTGTCTAAGTGCTTTAGGAAGCAGAGAGGGTCGGTCTGTTCACCATTGTGCCCAACCTTAGCCCTTTCATTTCCTCTGCACTTTCACGACGAATTTGACCCTACCTACCTCTCAACCTCCGGTCTGAGGTACGTAACGTGCCCCTCCCCTCCTCCTCCCTGTCCGCCTTCATTCCCCCGCCTCTTCCCCCCTCCCGCGCCCCTCGGCGCCCCTCGCAAATTCCTGTTTTTCTTCACAATTTTTTACGTCCCCCTCCCCGAGCCTCGGCGGTGGCCGCAGCCCCCCCCCCCCCATCGAGATAAATCGGTGTCTGAGGTAGTAGGGAGGCGCAGAATCCGCCCCGGACTCGATTGTTCTGGAAATAGGATGCTTGAGATTTCCGGCATGGGAGGACCTTTTTTCTGGGTTTCTTGCTGGTCTTTTCGTGGGCTGCACGAACCAAAGACACTGCCCCCTCTTCCCCGGCGGGACCTCGCGGCCGAGGCCTAGCCTCTGGCGAACAGAGACCTCCTCCTCCCCCTCCTCCCCCTTCCCCTCCTCCTCCTCCTCCTGTGGCGCTCCTCTTCTTTTTTCCCACGGCTTTTCTTCGGGGCCGCCGCCTTCTCCTCGCTCTCCGGCGAAATGGTCTAGTCCGCGTCCAGTAATTGTCCGGTGGTGTAGGTTACAGGTGCTAATTGTGGGAATCGTCGGCGTCGTTTTGCTCTCGTGGAGGGCGAGAAGAGAACACAGCGGGAAGTGGGAATGAATGCGAGGAATGAGTCGGCGCAAGAAATCGTCTGTTTGGAGGCAGAAGAGGAGGAAATGGTTCAGTGGTACGTGCCACACAAGTCTTCTTTTGAAAAAATCCATCGTTTTGCGTTCTCCTCGTAATTTGAGATGGTTTCCTTTTCTGTGTTCGAGTATTCTCTACTGCCCTTCGGACGTGAAATATGGGCTGACGGATAATATAACATAATATAAATTTAATAGTCGTTCGAGTAGAATAATAGATAATTTGTTAAATGGCTACGTGTAAAGAAAATACTTATAATAAGGACATATACTCATCAATCGACACTCTTGAGATAAACATCATGTTCGCATTTACACATTTTTCAGTAGAGAAATCTAGAGTTTGTAAAATGCAGATCGCAAACTCCGAGAAAGCTTCTATTAAAAATGGTGTTCCGGCAGCAATAAGCGTCCCAATAGTTACGAATGGGATGTCACACACAAGCAACTCTCAATTTTTACAAGATAATTTCTAAACAACAAAACATTACTTAAGGTACTGAATAAACCACTTGAACTCCACAAACACCATCAAAAACGCACGCAACATACACAGAGATGAGTGCCTCAGAACTCGCTTTGTCGTAACTCAGCTGTTTCATTCAGTAGGACGTGACGTCAGAGACAACCCTGTAAAATCGCAATAAAAATGCAGTCCGCTATTCCTCTCGACGCGCGCGCGGTGAAAAACTCAGGAGGCGGTGCGTACGTCTTCCAGCCACACGTGCTGCACACTCTTCGCACCGCTAACAAGATCCGCGAACCGAGAAAAAGACCTAAGGACGGTGGAGTTACAAGACGCAACCAGTCGGCAAGCGTATTGCGGTTGCCGATGCAGCACTCAATGTGCTACGTACCAGAAGGGGTTCAAGGTGTCGTGTTAAGAGGCTGCCAAAGTTATGAAATAACAAAATTTTCGTTCGTTTTAAATGCAACTGCAGTCAATTCCAGATACAATGAACCTCGAATGACTAAGGTTTTGGGCTCATCATATCAGAAGTCCGCTGTATAAAATAGTGAAAGACGCTGCAATGACTTTCAAATATCACTGTATTTATCTAGCCTTAACGTAATAGTTTTTATTGCTGTTTACTGTGTGCAGTTTTAAAAAATATTTTTTTAGATTTTTACCAAGGAACCGTAGTTTCTCCATATTTTATTTTACAGTAGGCTTGCATTCAATTTATTTTAGTCCAATCTTAATACTCTTGAACGGCTCTTGTATTGTTGTAACATTTTTGTTCATTTGTATCAACTTTGTCATTGTATCTGTTTTTTCTCTGTTCGGGAAGATCCTTTAACAGCATTTACGATGTCTTAGTCAGAAGGGATTTCACTTGTTTTCATCTCGCAGTCCGCGTCATTGCAATCTTCAGGTTTGACAGATTTGCCACAGAGGAGATGAAAAAAATCCTCCATGGTACCTCAGTCAGTAGTGTACACAGTGTGATCCATTCACCACATATATTACAAAAATAACTTACCAGGCCCTCTGCCTTCTATCTTTTAGTGTTAGGATTTCGCGGTCCGAGGCTAATAATTTTATAATAACGGACACTTAAGCAGGAGAAACACTAAAAACATTGAATTTTGGTTGTGTTTATGTGCGATCGTAAAGCACCTAAACATGTTTTCCAATGGAAACGGAAGGCGTGCCAGGCTTGTTACTGGTAACAATGTCTTAATTTAAACAGTTGTTTATTAACTGTTAGTCTTCACTCAACTACGTAGTATAGTAAACGTATGAGGAAACGGAGATCAAGAAATAGTGCAGATTATAAATCTCCCCATATGTCACGTACAGTTTTTACTGTTCTGACGAAACGAAATCAATATCTATGCCGGGCTCGCATGCACAAAACCCAAAACTGAGAATTCAGTAAACCAAATCCTGTGAGTATAGCGGTAGAAAAGCAGTAGTTCTGTGAATAGTTGCCAGCAAATACATGCAGTAACAGAACCGGCATTCAATGAGCAATGGGGTAATTGTCAAAGCCAATGACAGGTGTAAGTGCTTACGCTTGGGTGTAATGTCATGATTCGCTGGGCCCCTTTAAGCGACCGCCACTGCTGCAGAATAGAGGGTTTTTGCAAGACGGGAAATCCAATGTAGAAGTTCATAATCATTGTCATCAATAGGAAATAACGTATCATCAGTAAAACGAGATTTTGCAAGTCGTACAATCGAAAACATGCGTACAACTAGGAACTAGTTAGCACGGAAAACCTCTAACAGTACGCAGATTATTTTATTGAACATTTATAAATCTATTTTTGGACTCTATCTTTGCTTTTATAAGCATTACATGGCATTACAGGGAGAATGTTGGGACCTGTCAAAAGAAATCCAGTCATTGGAGGCCGGCACATGCGCAGAAGGGGTCTCTCCAGGGTTGTTGTGTTACGTGCAAATGGTACGTACAATACATGAAAACTGACTATATCATACGAATATGTAATATACGTCTCTATTTCTAAAGAAAAGTATAGCTGCCTACATAGTCTTAGAATTAAAGCCCGCAATTTTACTATAATATATTATATTGGTTATATTAGGAATGGGAAATGTATGGCAATTATATCGATCTGAAATAAATTAACTATTTTTCTCTTGACAATCAATGTAGCCTTAATATAAACATAACCTCATAATCCTAAACAAATACGTTAGTTCGTTTCTGACACATTTAAATTTACTCGAGTAACAGTAATCATAAAGTTCTTGCCATATATTTGTACCATGGATATGATCTCTCTATCTATTTAGCGGTTTTTTACACCCTTAGCCGTTTTCCGCATCCCAATTTCCATGCCTCTTTATCCCATACATCGTTTTCCTCCATTTCTCTTTTTTCCATGGCTTCAGTTATTGCCATGTTCCATGTTCTTCTCGGTCTTCTCCTGTATCTTCTTCGATATTTTTCATTTTTCCATGTTTATTGTGTATTAGTGTCGCGGGTGGTATGTTAGTGCACGTGGGTGTTAGGAATGTGCGAAGATAGGACAATGAAGAGGAAGGAAGGTATGCACGCGTCGTTCGTGGCCCATAGTCGATCCGGCATTCGCCTGGTCGACCTGATTGGAGAAACCACGAAAACCTATCGATCAGAGCAGTCGCCCGCTAGAAGTCTCCTCCAGATAGTGGCTGCATTTGAACTGGCTTTCATACTAGTGTCGAAAATTGTATCACCATCGGAACTAGAACCCTAGGACCTCTCAATCAGAGAAATTTCCGCGACATCATTTGATGCCCTGAGCACCCTAAGGCGGTGCCTTCTGCCGAGTGTTTGTGAATGTGTATGAGTACCTCGAGGTCTAAACAGAGAGAGAGAGAGAGAGGAGGTGTTTGAAACGTGATTCTCTGCGACACATGAGAACTAAAAATTAGCTCATCGCACCTCCCTTTTTACCTAATTTTATTCTGGAGTGAGATAGGTGCTATGATAATGTACGAACTTTAACAACATTGCATTGTGCTGGTACGCTAACGGATACGGGAGGAATTCGGGTAGCGCGTAGACTCGAAATAGATTACGTCTTTTCTGATTATAGTCTTGTGAATGTTTGATTTGAATGTTCGTCCAAGTCGGATACTTCAGTGAATCCGCCAACTGCCCCTGCGCGCCCATTGATTTAAGAATGGCGTAAAATCCTCTGGATGGATTCCTAACGTTTGTGTAGGAGAATTTTGAAGGTAAAGTTATGGCAAGATACCAGGAACCACCACCAAAGTGTTTACGAGAATCAGTCTAGGATTAAAACATCAGTTGTTGGAAGGCACGTATCTTGTTCGGTTTCGTGGAGATGAACGTAATAGAAATTCATGGAAAAAATTGCTTTAGGCTCGTGGCCAGATCTGGATGAAGACTGCGAGAGAATAAAAAAGAAATAGACGACAAGGATTTGAACAAAGAGTAACAACCTAGATGGAAAACCTGGCAATAGTTTAAAACGTGTCCCTCTTATACTCGAAAATAATTCCGATATTGCTTCAAATCACTGACGTTGAATCAGATATTATTGTCGTGATTCAAAAAAAGACCTACAAGATAAATAATAATAATACTAATAATAATAATAATAATAATAATAATAACACATTTTGTAATGATAATAAGGAATGAATAATGAAACGTAAGGAATGAACGAACATCTACTGTCCATAATATAGCAAACCACCATTTGCTTTCAAACTCTCCAGAGATCTGGATGAAAATTATAATGGTTCAATGGTGAAATTTTGTTTATTCTCGTATTTTTTAGGAACAACATTTTATGTGTTCTTGCGCTTTTATTTGAATTTACAATAAAACACATTCGCTATCTTAGTTTAAATGTTCGAACATTTCAAGCTTCCAAACTTTCCTTCTTCGTTTGCAATACGAGTATTTCATTTTGGTACGAAAACTCAAACTATCATTTCTTTTCTTCTTGTGCAGGTGGTATACTCCAGGTACCCAAGAGCTTACAGTTTTCGCGTCATAACTTCTTCGATGTTGTGCTTGCATTGTCCGTGTTCCGCTGACTGCTACAGAAACATGACGTACAATCCTGGCTGCACCTGTCATGCAAAATTGCAATTCGCAACCCAGTAAACAGAAGCGAATAATTGAATAGACGACTACTGAACTGAGTAATTAAAAAGCCACGTGCTTTCAAGACAAGAACTTCAGCTACAGTTATGAAACTTCGATTGACCGCATTTCATCTTTTCAAAGCGAAATTTGAATACAAACGGAGAGTTTTCTATGTCAACTGTATTTTTTCGCAGTTAAATAGCGAAATAAATTTAAAATATGTTCACCAAAAAACATGTATGTTACTGTAAAATGCAGCGTACACAATAATTTTGTGAGGTAAATGTTTGCTTATTTGAGAAATAAAGATGCAGTATACACATTTTAAATTTCCTTTGAATTAATAAGAAAAATGAATTTGGATATCTGTTTTTGCAATTTGCAATATGTTGTTATATATTCCGGTGTTAATTTTCACAGTTTTTTGATTTCCAATTATTAACAATTAAACAAAATTTTCTAAACAATTTTATAAACAATATTAATAATATCGATAATAATAATAATAATAATAATAATAATGAAACAATGAAAATCAACAATGGCGGAAAAAGAAAAATGATTAAAAAACAATATAAATGATAAAATCAGTAAGGTAACAAGAAAGGAAATGCAACGAAAATCCATACAAATTATTGATGTAATAATATGTTAATTATATATTATGTTACAAAATATATAATATTATAATATGTTACAAAATCTATTTTAACATAAAATCTAGCTGATTGTTGCTATTAATGTATTATTA
The DNA here is from genome assembly GCA_038098605.1 of Gryllus longicercus. Classification (NCBI taxonomy): domain Eukaryota; kingdom Metazoa; phylum Arthropoda; class Insecta; order Orthoptera; family Gryllidae; genus Gryllus; species Gryllus longicercus. Next base: position 1,454,624 of record JAZDUA010000231.1, read on the forward strand.
CCCATGTTGCCCATGTTACTATAAAAGTATCATTACCATGATAAGTTTATGTCAAGACTCAGAGATAATTATTGTATTCTTATGACATTCATTTTGGCTCTGAGATTACTCTAAGTCATTAGGGCCCAAAAATTGTCGCGGGTCGTCTCCTTGACATGACAGATACTATAACCTCTCGGTCAATGGGGTTAGATCACATTCTTACAACCAGTTACTAACGTACGTTCAATATTTTTGAAAGATATTTCTAAATTTACTTTTATCACCGGATCGCCACAAGGAAAGGAGGGAAGGAATGAGAATGTTTTTCGTCGTGAAAATCTTTCCTTAAAACCTTCCAACCAACCAATTAATGTTGATGATCGAAGGACCAAATGATATACATTCGACTCCGGTTAAAGAGAATTAGGATATAGTGTACCTTTGCTTATAGTGAACATAAGTCACTGGTCCAGTTTTACGTACCTTACAAATAAGCATAAGATTCGGTTATAGTGAAATTGAACCTCGACTATAGTGAAGGTAGAAAATAAGTCCTGGAAATTAATTGGATCTCGTATGTTATTAGGCGAGTAGAAAGGCCTTCTGACAGTCGGACGGTGTTCCAACAGTGCAAGAGGCATTGAAAGGAATACTCTATACTAATAAAATCAATCATTGTAAAAAAATTCTATTTAATTTTGACATCATCGGATATAGTGTACCTCTGATATATTGGACCAAATATGTTAGTCCCAGACGTTTACTATAACCGGAGTCGAATGCATTTTTAAAATGGGAGTGATGTAAGTGATGTCTGAACGCGGACCAGACCCCGTCAACAATCCGCCCGCTGGCCAGTCACGAGAATACTGGCCTTGCGATTGCACCGATTCGATTCCAAAATCGATTCTTTTCTTTCGATACCTGTGGAATCGGTTTTCGATTCCTTTGCTTCCGATTCTTCATGGAATCGATTCCTAACGGCCGGAATCGAATGAAATGAATACCTTCGTTTTAAAATAGACATATTCCTGCGCTTTTGTTGTATTTTCAAGTTTTTTGTCGTTATGTAGTTATTACTTTATTATTAATTTTATAGACGACCATGTCGTGATTGCATTCTACATCCCACCATGGCTCCACCTTCAGCTTCGTTCAAACCAAACCTCTTGGTTAAAATTACATTTTTGCATCTCAATTTCAAAAAAAAAAAAAAATCTTTTCCGTCTGGATCGCGTTGTGTGAAGTTGTGTTTCTTTCAATCCATTACAATTTCATTGATTAGCTAATATTATTGCTATTGTTGCTGTTATAGCTATTGGTGACGCAGTTAAAGCTATTGTTGATGTTATAATATATAATTGTTTTCATTGCTAATCTAATAATATATTGTTTCATAGATTCATTATATTACTTTATTTCAATTGTATTATTTCATCAATCATATTTATCAACTAAGTAATTAATGATTATTATTGTCATTAAAATTTAATTAATGAGCACCTCGTTGTGTTTTGTTAAACAGTAATTGCTTGAATGCGGTATCGATAACATAGAGAATCGATTCTTTCTTTCGATTCCTTTACAGGCGTTGATCGTCCCTAAGCGGCGGCGTGCCGGGCTTCCGGATGGCGCGGGCAGACAGAGCGACCTCGCGCTGAAGGCAGCGGCGGCGGGGGGTGGGGCGGCGGCGGCGGCGGCGGGGGCGGGGGCGGCGGCGGCGGGGGCGGAAAAAAGGCGACGAGCGCGGCCGAGCGGAGCGCGCGTGTGGGCGGAGCGAGGCTGCTCGCAGCGGGGCGGGAAAGAGCGGGGCGGGGAGGGACGGGGCGGGAGGGCAAAGTGCAAGGCGGGAAGGTATATGCGATTGATTGTTTAGTGATTCCGGGCACGTCAACTAATAGGGCCATTAGTTCCGTAGGTGTAGTGCATGTTTTTGCTCCGGATGCGCCAGCTGCTAAGGTCATTATTTCCGTGCGTGTAGTGCATGTTTTATCGTGGGTGGTGGCAAATATCTTCCCCCGCTGTATGGCGAGATCCGGTGCCGACCTACAGTCTACCACCAGCGGGGCACCGCCCCAGCTGGGACAAGCTTTAAGCTCCCGACCGGTCTCCCGGCATGTGTGGTGTAGTGTGTGTACGTAAGGGGTGAGGAAGAGGACAAGGAAGAGAAGGAAAGTTCGCGCGGTTCGTTTGTTAGGGTATTGCTCTGGCATTCTCCTTGCTTTGATCGGAGTAACCATGGATAACTACCGATCAGAGCAGCCGGCCGCAAGAATTCTCCTCCAAACAGGAGCAGAATTCGATCTAGCTGACAAGCTAACGTCGAAAATCCTGCCTCCGTCGGAACTGGAGCCTAGGACTTCCCGGTCAGAGGGACTACAGTGACATCAGTTCATGCCCTGAGCCACCTCTTGCAGTGGGAGAGGGATGGGGAGGAGAAATGCGGGAAGGATCAGGGCGGGGTGAGTGGGACGGGGGGAGACGGGCAAGGAGGTGGCGGGGAGGAGAGGACAGACGGGAACCGGCCGGGAAAATGCGGGACCCACTGAGTTGGTGAGAGCTGGAACGGGGCGGGGAGAGGTGGGGGGTTGACGGGACTGCGCGGGGCCCAGTAGTTCGGGACGGGGTGGGAGGTGGGGGGACGAGGCGGATAATGGCTTCGGAAGGGTGTGGTACGGTCGGGGCGAACGGTGTTGAGCAATGTGTGGAGGGAGGCGCTACGAAATTTATATTTTGTAGCAATGACTTATCTATAATACTGGCCACACATGAATATTATCAACATAAAAACCGTCCATAATTTCAAACTCCACGCTTTGTATTTGTTTGATGAATTAATATTACTGACAACACTGATGACACCTACATAACATTTCCTTACAATATTGGAAATGCTTCTTGTTTACTCGGAACAAACACTTCCACTGTAAGCTGTTCTTTCATGAATGTCGTGAATAAGTCACGTCAAAGGACTTTCAGTAAAAGCTTTGAAAGCTTTTTTGATTAAGGTGCACTTCAATCACACTTGTACAAAACGTTTACAAATGCTGAGTGACAAAGAACGTACTAAAGAAAATTCATTCATCGGTTTAGGTCTTAATGTGACAACTCTAAAAATTTTCAGGAGAGACAAAATACGATAATTTACAAAAATGTATGAAATGCATTTGTAAATAAAAGTAAATTTATTATTTAAGGACCAAAGCATCATTTAGGAAGGTATAGTCTTTTTATAAAAACAGGTTTCAGAAATTCTTTAAGAAACAAGGTATCGCTTATTAACTACTGAGATACGTCTTCAAGTCTTCAAGCCGATACATGGAATAAAGATATACATTACGTTTTGTTGTATCTACAAAGAAATCTAACGTATTTCATAACTAAATCCCTTTTTCAATACTATAAATGTAAGTCAGTCTGTTCCTCATTGGTTTGATTATGTTTCTTTTTATTATTATTATTATTATTATTATTATTATTATTATTATTTGTAAATTGGTGCATGATAGTGATGTTATTGAGCACACACGCTTGTTGCATATCAAAATGTGGAAGTTGTTTATTAAGTATTATCAGGGCCATACGTACACTTCACATTATATAAACCATCCTGTGTTCTGATTAAAAAATTGCATTATTTATGAAACTGTTAGGAACCGCTTTAGTATCTTTTGTCACCAATAGAAGAAGAAATTTGCTATCGTTTGTCAATTGTTTAGATTTAGTCCTCAAAATGCATCAATGAATATTGCCCTAATTGTCTAAATAATTATTCAATATTGGAATGAAATTAAAACTAATATATCATGTAAGTTAATAATTTTTTTTATTAGTTTCCAAATATTGACAGTCACTCTAGGTATTTACCGTAACACTCTCACCCACAATAAACGCAAATGAAGCTTGATACTAAAGAACACTTTTTTTACCCCTACATTGGTTTATTTTGGTTGCTTTTTAAATGCCCTTCAACATCTAACGCCATTGCCGTTCAGATGGCTGAGATCGTTACGTTGGTAGTGCCGTAGCGGTCTCCGACCAGAAGATCGTGGATTCGAGATCCGCCTCGGGCATGGGTGTATTTGTGTATGTCTATATGAGTGTGCCGTACTTTCATCCTCCACTATTAACATCATCATCTCATCGTGTATACCTCCAGGACTAACAACCTTGGGGGTTAAAAATCGGAATTTCTGATCCCCCAGGTACTTACATCTGCTGAAGCAGGACGCACACATGGACCGAGTTGGCCTCTGCGCGAAAAAATCTAACATCATTATGTCTAATAAATATATAATTCCGGTAATGATGTGATTAAACGAGTGTCAGTGGGGACAGGAGATTATCGAGAAAACATGCCGTGAAACGCACATGCCACAAATTCCACGTGATTTGACCGAGGATCGAACGGGAATCGCAGTGTTCGAAGGCGTATGCACTAGCCGCACCCCCTTAGTCTAGCAGTTCCGGAATTGTTAGTCCGTCATACGGGGAATTTCATTAAGAGACCAATTTGACAAGTGGAACACAAATGAACGTCCGGCAGGGCAATGGCATTGCAGGAGAGAGTGATGAAACCATTTACAAACGCGCTAACTGTAAACGAACGCACTGGCAAAATTAATGCATGAACATAACCGGCAGTTATGTTGCCAGCAGTAGCTGTGAAAGCGGTCCCTTCTTAGAGTAATCTCTGTCTACGCAAAGCGCCGTAATGCGTGCAAGCAGCGAGGCCTTCCGATTCAGCGCGAACCGCTTGGCGCCGCCGCCGCAGCCGTGACATTGGCCTTTGGGCGGCGATAGCTGGCGCTCGGCCGCGGGGCTTATCGGTGGCGCCGGCGGCGACGGCGACGCGGAGCAGAGCGGCACGGAGGCGACCGCTTCCTCGTTGGACACGCCGCGCGGCCTTGGAACCTCTCTGGGTCGCCCGCCCCGCCCCCGCCCCCGCCCCCGCCGGCTCCACGGAGACTTGTCTGCCGCCGCCGCCGCCGTCGTCTGGCGCTCCCGCCCCCCGCCCGCCACGAGCTGCTCGGAGGAATTGTCTCCCGCTCTGCCGAGTCTCGGGTTACTCAGCTCCCATTGCACGCCCCCTTCGGCGAAGATGCCCCGCCCCTACCCCTTCGGGAGGCATGTCGGTCATCTCATCACCCCTCTCAGCCAACCCGTCACCTCTCACTCCTTCGTCTCCCCCTGAGTCAGCCGCCAAATTTCGCTCTTTCGGTACGATCTCTTCGCCATCCCCTCTCGCACCTTCGCCACCCTCTGGCCGCCGTCCCACCTCCCCATCTCCCCTCTCACCCTCTCGGCCATCTCACCCCTCCGTCTCCCCCCTCAGCCAACCCGTCACCTCTCGCCCTACAGCCACTCTCTTGCCCACCCACCACTCACTCACCCCTCTTGCCTCCTCCGAAGCTTTGCCCCCCCCCTCGCTCCACATTGTGACCCAAACATAATGTCCGCCAAACACAGCAACACTATGGGAGCAAATTGTTTGGTTTTGTAGTAAGATTTTTTCATGCAATGTAGATAAGATCCTTTTTATGCAATTCTAACTGACATTTGAGGAGTGTGCTATTAAAATTAGCTCATTTCATTTGTGAAGGAATGTTTTGTACAATACGAAAGGCAATGCTGTCGAACAAAAAAGAATAACAATATAGCAACATTTATCTCTCACGCTAAAAACGTTCAAACTTATTGTAAGACTGACTTGTGTGTATCATTCTATTTCTCTGATAGTAAACCAAATAAATGCTGCATAATACGTCTAAAACCTTTACGCAAAATGTAATTAAAATCAAACAATCAATATAGGTTTTCTCCAACTCTGTTCACGGAATATTAAGTTTGGGGAAGGAGATAGTAAATGCGGCCGAAATTTTCAAGTTTAGTTTCTTGCAAACTCTGTGCATTTTATTTTCCTTGTCGAGCAGCGCCAGATCCGCACAGAGTGCCAGTGGATGCAGTTGACGAGTGGTCGTTCTACGATCACAAGCGCGAAGTTTTGTGTTCCGTGTTTGTGTCCGTTAAACTTCCAACAAGCACGTTCAATTCGGGTCTTCTCAGACTTGGCAATGTATACGTGTTACCAGAACTATTTCTATATAAGAGATAATTTATCTAATTAATATTTTAGTTCAAGAAGAATATTCTCGTGAGGAGTCGAGTTCATCAAAGGGTGAGTTATCCAAAATAAATTTCTTTCTTGCGTGTAAACAAATAAGTGTTTGTTTGTTTGTTTGTTTGTTTGTTTCAATTCCTCAATTATTCTTAACAATCCATGGACATCTTATTGATCTCATCACGCAAGAAATTTTTATCTTATCTAAGAAAACCATTTATGCTTTAGAGACTTCGGCAATAGCAAAATTATTCGTAAAAGTAACTTGTTAGTGAATTTTAAAATGTATGTATTTAATTACGTGCTGTGTATGTATGTTATAAGATCGAATTTTGGAGGAGAGTATTTGCCAAATCTGTATACGTTTTATATTCATATTTGTGCTTGTATGAAAGAGGACTTCACCCATTTTTAAAATACTCTCGGAGCCCACGACCAAACTGTTAGGAGAAGCGAAAAATTACGACACGCCCACATCGTGCTTTCTTTTGTTAGATTTCGATCACCCTTGGGTGCAGGTCGAGAATTTCCGCAGCGCGTTTCCTTCAGCACCGCAGGAACGCGTTGAATAACACGTAGTCCAAGCGGTTCTGGCAGGTGTCTTCTCTAGAAAAAAAATAAAAATGAACGTGTGCAATTTGATCGTGAGTCCTACCATGAAGAGGGAGTACGACATGTGTAAGTGCGCGCACTCGACGGAAGTACTTTGCAATTGCGCCTTCTTGTGGAAAGGAGGAATTCGTGTAACAGCGCATGACTTGGCACGTGACGGAAGCGGCCGGAGTGGGGAAGGAAGCGTGCGTTTTCACAGCGCATTTGCCCCAGCTCATTAAATTTACCCTTCCGGGCAAACTTTGTGTATCATTAGCACACTGTACTTTTGGTACCTACAAAGCGGGCTGCCCTAGAGCAGAAAGGAAGTAGGTGAAGCACAGCGTAGCCCTGGCATATCAAACCGCGCTCGCACGAGCTACTAGCCCGGCTGAGAAACCCGGCGCTCCTAGGAGCACGAGTTTTCTTGATACAGGAGCTCCCTGGTCCTCATCCAGCGCTGAATAGCACGACACGTTGAGATACTTAGGTTTCACTCGGAACGGCACGTACCAATTTACAATGCTGGCAACAACCACCTCGTACTTTCAAAACAATCGTAGCATTTCTCGTGGTATGCTTTGGCGAATTAAGTTCATTCCCACAGTTCGTACGCCCTTTTCAGCAGTGACGTCAAATCCCTCCTCTCACCCTCCTCTTCATAGCTCCCCTCGCTATGGAATATCAAGAAAACTTGGCGTATTGTACTTCCCTCTGATTTCCTCAAGTTTCCCCTCCATATCATGGAAGGGGCCTATACGCAGAAGCTGTGTGACGCGAGGTGGGGAATAATGGCTTTATAGGAAAAGATGTTTGCCAGATTTATTGTATCAAACAATGGACTTTTGCATGATGTGTGTTTTCTGTAGTATTTATTATCATTTCATGTTCATTTCTTTTTAAATCCTCCCTCGAATAAACATGCTGGTCAACAGTTAAGAATACGTTTGAATGGCGAATTCTTGGTTTGTTTTCGTTTAGTGTTGGGTTTTATTAAATCATTCAGTTATTATTTATCGCAATAATGTGAAGTAAATTAACAAGTTTCCATAAATTAATTCCAGCTCTTTTTTTACAGACAGGAATCTTAGTCTGTTAAACCTAACCTACACGTTAATGTAATTATTGCACTCTTACGTAAAGATGATGGAATCAAGATACTTCAGATTCGAAATGTTTAATTTTACTCTCAATTCACAATTGAAATGTAACTGACATATTATTTCATTTCAATGAAAAATGTATTTGCTTTAGTGAAGGAAATTGAAATTAATGTAGCTACATTTGGGGAAATAACTACCAACTGACTTCTACAAAGTCATGAGCTAGGTGTCCAATGACAGACCACCATCCCGAAGTACTTTGTAAAACCCTTACTTTTGCATCACGCTGCAGTTACTCATAGACTCAAAGACTAGGAAAACTAGTAAGCTAGTCGCCTTGTCCGCGACCTTGACATGTGTGATGTAGTCTGTTATTCAATTTTGCCCATTCGCGGCCACAACAAAACGACGCATCGTGTCAATGCACTATTTTCCTCATCGTGCATTATAGAGGGGGAGTTCGAAATAAAGACAACTACAAAGAACACTCTATGACGAGACATTTGAACAGAACTGGGGAATGGGATCTGTAATAGATAATGCACCTCTACATAGGCGCCGGTTTGAATATTATTTCATTTTGTATCTTTCTATAGGCAAACGTAAGGAGGCCATAAATAAAATTTGTGAAAAACTGTTCGTCTGCTGATGACAACTCACCGTTTCTGATGCCGTATTGCATTTCGTAACTGTTATTTTGTACGGAAGGTTAAGCTGTGATAACTTATCAACGAATAATAACTTATCACTTTGTTGGAGCTTATTTGAATATGTAAAGTATGCTTATGTAAAGTACTAGTAGTTCTTACTAGTTCGTGCGCCTTATGAATGAGTATAATGGTTCATTAGGATTTTTGACGTTGAAGCGATTTGGTTGTGGTTCATATCACACTTGAGATTTCCTGTCTTTCTGACTATTGAACTTCACCCCTCGAACTAACGAATAAGCAAATTAGAAACTGTAATGTATGTAAAATAAGTTAATAATCAATTTTAAAATCGCAAAGATTTATATTATTTTGAGCATGAGATTGCTGCATGTCTTTAACACTTTAATATTACTGGGGGTGCGACCCAGTGTGATGATTAGGGGTAGAATTTTAGTGAAATGTAATTTTTTCACTTTAGAACAATACCGTTTAGTACAGAAATTAATTTTATGTTATGACAAAAGGAAATGGCCCATTTTATAGGTACTTTTTGTTTGTTTGCATTTTTCGTCGGTTTTGACTAACAGTTCATTATTATCTTATTCCCGTCATCTTCATTTTCCGCTGATTTAATCGATTTTAATATAATTTTAGTGGTTCTTCTTTCAAGTAATATTTTCGAGATAAAACAAATGTTCTCTTCAGAATTCAAGAGTAACCTATTTGATTTCTTAGCTCAGAAATTGTAATGTCAGTCGTTGTGAGTATGTAATGTAAGGTTTCTGGGACACATATCGACGCCATTGTCGATTCAGTGGTTTCGGGATATCAGAAGGCAGAGATTTCTTGGTAAAGGACACTCCAAACGAAAAACTTGAAATCAAAGTTCACTTGAACGAATGTAAGACATGTAATGTATTAATAAATAAATTGTATTCTGAATTTAAAACATTACTCATAAAAACACCTTAAAGTATAGACTTTTTTCCTCTTTCACTCCTCGATTACATCAGTAATATATCCAACAGCTTGAGTTGTTCATCCGAACTGGTTTTAATCACAGTTTTTACGCAATTTTCTTTGCTTTTAGGGCATTTTAAAAACATTTTAAGAGTATCATATTGATCATTTTTGGCGATGCTTTAGTCCATCAAAATCCGCCCGTTTGTGATCATGCTTAGTGTCTTACGAAGTTACTTGCTGCCCTAGTCCCCCATTGTCACCGCTGGCCTTGCACATTGCGTCTTCAAGTGTATCGGACGTTACACCCATGTTTTGGGGTTCCAACCCGATAGAAGCCGACGTGGATTTTTAAGGCCGAAAAAAATCCTTCGTACACCTTCCTTCGGAGGGGAAGTAAAGCCGCCTGACCATGTTGTAGATTTACTGCATGTACAAGATATTCAAGCCAACGACGCGGCGTCTCCCTGATAGCCAAGAATTTATGGATTCGAGCCGCGGAAGCTTACGTATGCACAAGATCTTCAAGCCTAAAAGAAGCATCTGAGCTAAAACTAAATCGATAGTTTCGTCGTCCGAGTAATTTTGGGTGGTCAGACGGAAGAGCAGGTCTAGTGTCCTGAGTATCGCCACGTAAAATAAGGTGTCAATAAATCGAATTGAGATCGAAAAGGCTATCAGTAAAGAAATGACAGGAATCATTGTTTAGTTAACCGATATTTAATCAGTGATCACTCTGAACTTTTTTGAATAGAATGGAATTGAATTGAATTAAGATCAAAACGTCTAGCAATGAAAAAATTAAAATTATGACTGGAATCATTGTTTAGTTAATTAATTGATATCTAATCCAGTGATCACTGTGAACGTATTCAATAGAAGTGAACAGAATTGAGATCGTAATGTGTCTGAATAAAAAATGACTGGAATCATTATTTAGTTACTTGATTTCTATTTAATCCAGTTCTTCCATCCATGACTTGAATTGAAGTGAAAAGCCCGCGCCCCTCCTCTCCGCCGCCGCCGGCTGCTTCGTGGTCGCGGGCGCTCGCGTCGGGCAGTGCCATCCGCTGCCCAGTAATGCCGCCCAGCCGCATTCCCCGACCGCCCACGCCGCCCCGCCCCCGCCCCCTCTCCCGCCCCCGCCCCCTCGCCCTGCCACGGCCGCGAGTGTACTTTCGACCAACGGCTAAACACGGCAAAGGCGGCTCAGGGCAGCAACTGACGCCACTGGGCACAGGGCCTTTGACCGCATTTCCAGGTCGCGGTGGCGATAGCATTCTCGACACTAGGCTAGATAGCGAGGCGCGCGCATTTCCAAGTGCACGGCGAGGCACCGACCTTCGTCCTTCGCGACCAACACACAACATGAGAGCGTAGGTTTCCGCGGCCGAGGGTCGGTATTTACTAGGCTGTCCGGGTGACGCCGCGTCCATGGCGAAGGTGCCGACGTTTTGGTCGCCATTCTGCCACCTTCCTCGCATTACGCCCTGAGGAAGGTCGCAGAATGGCGACCGAAACGTCGGCTCCTTCGCCATGGACGCGGCGTCACCCGGACAGCCTAGTAAATACTAACACAGAACATCCTTGACACGATCCTGCGCCAAATTTCGAAGCGTTTTACGCCAATACAGAGATCAATTTGCGCGACATTGGATGACAAGAACTTACCATTCTACACAATACTCTTTAGTTTTTAGATAGTGGTGAATTGATGTCATATATTTAATGACGTGCTGGTATATTGATTTAATTTTTTAAATTGAATAAAAATTATCGTTTTAATAAATAGAACTCATTGTGAACACTAACAACTGTTTACTCATAGAGAGAACAGAGCATCGTTTTTCTAAATAAATACTAGTAGTATATTTTTAGAAACCAAATATTTCCAAAGTACTTTACATAATTAGATCATTCTTAATAGTTAACAGTATTGGTATCAATATTATCATAATTATAATTATCATTATCGCCATCATTATATCAAATTTATATTCATCGTTACGTTCATCAAAATTATCGTCATAAATATCATTAATTTGGTCAACGATTTCTTAATGATAATGAGGATGAGGATGAGGATGAGGATGATGTAGTGGTTGAAACAAGCCCGACCGCAAAATATTCTAAAATAATTTTCTTTCTATATTTATCGCCTGATCTCGCCATCCAGCGGGGGAAGATACAGAAATACCCCTCCCGAAAAAATCACTTCACGTATTGGAGTAATGACCTTGGCAATTGACGCACCCGGAATGACTAAGGAATCGAACCCGCACCCCACAACGTACGCCGCCACCCTTTCCCGCCACCGCGTCGCTCCCCCCTCGCGGCCCCCTGTGTTCGCGTTTCCGGCCCTACCCCCACAGTCTCTTTTCTCTCTTTCGCCCCCGGCGCCCTTTACGGCCTCTGTTTGAGTCTCCACGGCAGGGTTTTGTGTGTCGTGCGCGTCGGGCGGGGCGGGGCGGGGCGGGGCGGGGCGGGGCGGGGCGGGGCGGGGCGGGGAGGAGCGGGGCGGGGCGGGGCGGGGCGGGGCGGGGCGGGGCGGGGCGGGGCGGGGCGGGGCGGGGCGGGGAGGGGCGGGGCGGGGCGGGGCGGGGCGGGGGCACAGGGTGCTGAGGAGCAACGTTGCCTAAAAACATTTCTCTCCTCGCATTGCGATAAACATAGTACCAATTTTCCCTACTAATAGTAGAGTGGATGTCTGAAGGCGGTTTTGCAGATTCGTTATTCGCGCGGAGATGGTGTAACGTAGCGTATCGGACTGTTATACCCAAGTTGACGGGTTCAAACCCGATCGAAGCCGTGGATTTTTAAGGGCGAAAAAATCCTTCGTACGCCTTCCTTCGGAGGGGAAGTAAAGCCGGCTGTCACATGTTAGTAGATTTACTTGCATGTAAAAGATCCTCTAGCCTAAATGACGCCTTTGAGCTAAATTGAAATCGCCTGTTTCTCGTCCAAGAAATACCTCCTTCCTCTGCTAGTTGATGAAAGGTGCGTAGCGAAATGTGCGTGGTCAGACGGAAGAGCGGGCATGATGGCCCGAGTCTCGCCACGTAAAATAAGGCATTAATTCAATTCAATTTAATTATTCGGCGAGTACCGAGCAACCGCTCTCGAGATCCCGACTAATGTGGACGAGTTCTTTGCTATTTGGCGAGTGACTCGCCCTACTGCTAGGCGTGTCCGTCATTTGAACGAACGAGAAGCGAACGTTCGCCGAACATGGGGTTTGGCGAGCAGAAGCTCGCTGCTCGGCGAAAGCCGAATGTGTGGAACCGCCTTGATATATATATTTCGGTTGGAAACCATTTCGGTTGGAAACCATTTCGGTTGGAAACCATTTCGGTTGGAAACCATTTCGGTTGGAAACCATTTCGATTGGAAACCATTTCGGTTGGAAACCATTTCGGTTGGAAATCATTTCGGTTGGAAACCATTTCGGCTGGAAACCATTTCGGCTGGAAACCATTTCGGCTGGAAACCATTACGGCTGGAAACCATTACGGCTGGAAACCATTACGGCTGGAAACCATTTCGGCTGGAAACCATTTCGGCTGGAAACCATTTCGGCTGGAAACCATTTCGGCTGGAAACCATTTCGGCTGGAAACCATTTCGGCTGGAAACCATTTCGGCTGGAAACCATTTCGGCTGGAAACCATTTCGGCTGGAAACCATTTCGGCTGGAAACCATTTCGGCTGGAAACCATTTCGGCTGGAAACCATGTCATTACAGCATTTTCCTAATCATAATTTTCTCTCTTACTTTGCAACTATTGCCATTGTGTCTATGTTCCCTCACTCCTTCCCTCGCTGTCTTGACCGCATTCCCCAAGGGGCCTATTTAGATTAGATTTGTTTAGTCAAAAACAGCAAAAACTGTATGTGACGTGTGGGGGAGAAGATACCCTGCTCACGTTTTTTTGGGTTGCAGAATTCCGTCACATCATTCACACAAGCAACTCGTCCACGCCACTTGGGATTCGGCGAGCGGTTGCTCACTACTCGTCGAATACCGAATGTGTGGAGCCACCTTGAGAAACTGTCACGCTGCGGGTGGGGGCGAGCTCCGAATGTTTGGCGTCCGGCAAATAGCAAGCTACCATCCCCACCTCTCGGGATTCGGCACGCTACTCGCCGAATGTTGATTGTGTGGAGCCGTCTTCACTCACACTAGCGGGATGTACCTGGACAAAGGCGAACGACGTGTATAGGAAAGGGAGAGGTAAGGAAGGGGGCCTCAGAGCTGAGAACATGACGCGGAAAAACAGGATGGGAAAGCTAGAAGTTTATACATCTTCGGTTTGCAAGTTCGTTTTACACTTTCATTCTTTCATTTTTTCATCATTTTTCGTCAGTTCAGAAAAGTGACTGACCAAACTGGATGTAATTTTTACGTAAAATGACACTTGCTTCATTTTTCGGGACAGGTTTCATCCAATTTGACTATCACGCTCGAGGCAACACATTTTGGATATTTATCTGGTTTGCTACACGTTCTGTGATCTTATGTGTATCTTTTGCGATCAGTCCTAGTATAACCTAATGTACTTATATAACATCGAGGCTACACACAATTGTTCTTCAGCGCTTTTTTCGGCGTCTAGAGGAGATAGTTTCATCATGATTACGTGCAGAAATTGAAATAAAATGTTCGTTCTCCTTCATCCAGTGTCGATACCGCAATAGTGGAAGCGTAGTCAGTTTTCCATTTATATTCAGTTCAGAAAAACGATGAAAACAATGACCGCGTAAACGAGCTTAAAATAGGACATGCAAGCAAGGACAGGTAAAACTGAGTGTGTATGTGTCCCTTAATATGCTCCTTAATATTCTGTAATTCATTTACACATGTTGCAAGTGGAATATTGAAAGTAAATGGACCACGTCTCCCCCCCCCCCCCCCCCCGATGGCACCATGGTTCCGCCCTTACCTTCACTGCAGCATTCCTTCTCCCCTCCTCCCTTTCCGTGCCTTCTTCGACGCGCATTGTGTCTGTGTACCCCGTTCCCCCTCCCTCTAAACCGCGCCGTCTCCCTCCGCAGCCTCCACGGGACAGGTTTTTGTGCGGCGGGCACGTGCGGCGCGGAAGGGGAGCAGGGTGGGGGAGGGGTAAGGTGGAAGGGGCAGTGTGTGGAGGGAGGAGGGGACGCATGCAGACGCCCATTCACGGCAGACCTTTCTGTGCATGCGTGCGTGCGTGCTTGCTTGCGGTGGAATTGCATTGTACTCACCGGCGTGGCAGCGCACGCGCTTACGCCACACGCGGAGAGTTAAGGGGGATTCACAATTAAACATAACATGGACGTTACGAGACGAACAAGCACTTTTAACATAAACATTGAGATGACATTGGAAAAGACCGCGAACTATTTATTATTTACGCGTTGTGGGGTAGCGTTCTTCGAATTACTAAAGTCATTCGTGACACACATCATTCATGAGTGATCAAATCAGTATGTGATAGTTCTTGATAATCTTGGTAATGATGTAAATGGGGATAGAATAATAGTGGAATGAGTGGTAGGAATAGTGGCTTGACAAGAGGAACAATGTGCCCAGAATCCCCTTTATCCACAAATTCCACATGGGTGGACCGGAATCAAACCCGAATCCCAGCAATAGATTGATTGATTGATTGGTATTAATTTCGAGTGCGTCTGCAACTAAGGTCATTAATACCGTACATGTAGTCCAGGTTTTTGCTCGGGAGCTGGATGGTGTGATCCGGCGCCGCCTACCTTTGACTAGCGAGGTTTTCCCTAACTAGGTATCTCCCACCAGCTGGGCACCGCCTCAGTCGGGACAAGCTCTAAGCTCCCGACCGGTCTCCCGCCACGTATGGTAGTGTCGTGCGTATCAGTTGAAGTGCGCGTGTGTGTGTAAGTGGTGAGGATGGGACAAGGAAGAGAAAGGAAAGATCGCGGACATTCCATGGCCCATTCGTTAGAGTACTGCTCCGGCATTTACCTGGTGTTGATCGGAGAAACCACGAAAAACTACCGATCAGAGCAGCCGGCCGCTAGACTTCTGTTCCACGCTGCGACTGATTTCGTCCTAGCTGACAAGCTAGTATGGAAAACCCTCCCTCCGTCGGTACTTAGGACCTTCCGGACCGCAGGGACTGCAGTGACATCAGTTGATGATCTGAGCCATCTCACCCGGTGCCAGTAATGGAAGGTGACTGCCATAGCAATTACGCAAATACTCGCCTCAAAAAATTGTATACACTCGAAAGATATTCAGTAAAATGGATGTGATCATTCTATGAGGATTATTTCCCTTCTGTGATTTTCGTCACAGATGTTCCAGAATCGTATGTGCCAGTCATCGCTGTATTCTTGCTGGATAATTATCATTTTTTCTTCGCCTTTAAACGGCTGGTGAATGTATCAGTAAACGTATAACCTACCGAGATATTACATGTGATATTTATTTTGTATACGCGCGACAAATGATTCTATATGAAAAGTTTCATGACAGATGGCAAATAATGCGTGTCTACGGTTATGAAAACTTACGCATTAACAAATTATATTTGTTTCTGGGGAAAACACAAGGAGTTCTTTGGGCATGATGCGGTTCACGATTCTGTATTGCCCTGGTATCACGTGATCGAGCGAAGTTCCGCTCTTACGTCTTGCATTTACCGCCACCTTTTGTCTATGTTCGTCATGCTGAATGTTTCAGTCGAATAACACTACAGCAAGCTTTTCAGTTTACGTTACGTCCACATTGTGAATGAACCCCGATGGCCCGAACGTGCAGGTCGAGGAAGCACGGGCGGATGAGAAGGAAAGAGGCGTTAGAGTGTGTGCGGAGAGCCCGAGTTCGTTATGCGTGCGGGGCACGTAGGTAAACAAGGCTATTGTTCGACAGAGAGAGAGAAAAAAACACGGCCCGCCCTGTACGACATATCTGGACGGCGTGTCGATTGTGAGCTTTTATTAGCACAGCGGCGCACGTACTAACTTTACTTTAATCCTTTGGTTGTCTAGGAAAAATAAGTTTTCAAGTTGCCGAGACAATATCTAGGGCACTGTAGGGTTGTGGGCTCGATTTCTGCATTGTATTCGCTGTTGGTGATTCGTGAACAATGCGCGACACCGAAGCGATGAAGTTTAAACACACGTTCAATATTATTTGAAATAATATCGCACCTCCAATAGAAAAGTGACACAAAAGCGAATTTCTGATTTCTCTGAAATTGCAATTTTAAGTTTCGTAGTTCTGTAATATTTGTTATAGATTGTACCAAATATTCACCTTCTAGCAGACAGTAATTGAACTAACTCAAAATCAACTTCAGAATAGTGGCAGTACCTCTTGGTAACCTCTTATCAGCTTTTAGCTGAAAAATGACGATTTCGCACTTGGCACTTTTCTTTTAGAGGTGCGAAATATTTTGTATAATATTGAAGTTGGTTAACCTCTGAAGTTGGTTAACGTCTCGATAGAGATTGTACTACTATAAAATCTATTGAATTAAACATATTACTACAATTTAGAAAACTTTAAGAAACTTCTGAATTACTAACACAATATTTTTTTTACACATTACTTTACATATTATGCGTGGAGTATTTATGCCAAATAATAGGTAACGTGTAATTCGAAATGAAGTGAAATGTACGTATTATTTTTGTTCTGCTTAATTCAGTCGTTTTTAATTTAATGAAATCGAACAACGCTTCTGATTGTGACTGCGTAATGAACAAATTTACAGGCAGTCCAAATGCCGAACGTTCGAAATAAAACCAAATCTGTCTGCGCTCGGCACATTTCTTGCCTCGCGCTGCGTGTAGCGAAGGAGGAGTCTGCGCGCTGTGTATTGTCGCTGCTGGCGGCGGGCGCGAGGGGACCTTGTGACCTACCGAGGCCAAATCAAAAGGCTTGACCACTGATGTCAAGGCTGCTCACCGGTGCCAGCTGCGAACGGCGAGCTCACCGCGCTGCGACTAGTGCCACGAAAGGGAACCGACAGTAGAAGGTGCCCTCAGTTTTCCTACTGTGGAAACCAGCAGAAACATGTCCTGTCCAAACCTACTGGAACGCATTCGTCAAAGAACATAATGAAATATTTTGATTCAGATTGGAAGAAGATTTCACGAAGTCAAAATATAAGTTGGCAGAACTAAAAACAATGGTTTTGGATTTCGAATACATCCTCTGTCGAGGGTTTTGCGTAATATTCAGAGTGCGATGCACGTTTGCGTGCGATGCACGTGGGCGGCAGTGGTGGCAGACTAGGGACGGCGGCGGAGGGGCGAGGGCGGGCGCTGTGGAGGTCGAGGAGGGACAGAGAGGCAGAGGTGGGGGTGACGGCCGTGGTCATCCAGACAGACGCCGAGACACAAAGTAGAAAAATTTAAGTGGAAGGGATGGCGGCTGGCAAGGGAAAGAGTGCAGAAGCAACGGAAATGGAAGTATTAGTTCTAACATGAATTTTCGTAGTTGTGAAAATAGTGTATAAATATAATAAACTAGTGGTGCTAAAACAACACGTACTTTCTACTCAAATTTTGGAAAAATTGTACATGGCCTTATTTCAAAATTTATCTTAAAGAAAAGGATTTTGTTGAGGGAAAAATATCTATCTTAAATATTTTATTTGTAGAAAAACTCGAAAGAAAATGTGAACTTTTACAGTTTTCGAAAAATCACGGTTTCCAACAAACATGAGACCTGCACAATTTTCTTATACGTCTTTTACACTATTCAACAACAAAATTTAATAAAAAACAATGAAGATTTTTTTTTGAAAATTTTGAAAATGTCCCAAGGGTTTCATGTGAAGTACCTCTAAAATTAAAATATTGGTTTCAAATTCAAGACTTCAGAAAGATCGACTGGGGAATATCGGTTTTGGAGAAAATAGGCGGAACAGTTTAGCCACTAGCGCGGTCGGACGGTCGGACGGTCGGACGGTCGGACGTTTTGCCGTCATTCGATTTTTCCGTATCAAGGACGCACAAAACATGGATTGTGACTAGACCACGTGCTAGAGGATTGTATTTTAATTTAGCAACTGGATTTATCCACTTTTTTGTTCCCAGAGTTTTTCTGCCAAAATTCGCCGTCTTTGTCGCGCAGCGTTACATAACTGTATCTATACTCCGCAGCAAGAAAGTAAAAATGGCTAATGCATTTATCGTCGGCCACAAGAGAAGTCACATACAAAAACCGGCCATTTTGCGGTAGAAAGGTGTATCTAGTGAGCCATATTAATTTTCTGATATTTTCATAAGAAAAATATTTTATAAACATATTTCTTTACTTAACTAGAAAAAGACACATTTTTGACATTTCAGTTTTGTCACACAGTTTATTGTGTTGTTTTGTTATACAGTTTGTTTTGTAGAAACATTTCCTTATAGCCATAAAATCATAACTGCACATGTACTCAGTAAAATTTGCGATTCTCGATAGAACAAAAGAAGTGTACAAGTGATAAAATTAGCCCGCCCATATTGCGAAATAATCTTTCACCTCGCACACATCGCTCGTGGGAAACCCGGAAAACTACCGATCAGAGCAGCCGGCCACTAGAATTCTTCTGCAGGCAGCAGCTGACTCGCTTGTGTCCAAAATCCTGCCACCGACGGGACTCTAACACTAGGGCCCCCCAATCAGAGGCACTGCAGTGGCATAGACTGATACCTTGGGCCAACTACGCCGGTCCAAAATGAAAGAAAAAACATAATCCTTGACATAATAAATTCGTTATTGTTTCGTTTTTATAACCACAGAACCGGCTTGGAGGCGCATGTGCTTGGAGCGACAAAAATCGCAGACACAAAGGCAGCCAGTTCGACTACCGGTAAGGGAGGGGGGGGGGGGCGAAGATATTTTCTCTCCATGTGTGTTGCGTGAGTGATTAGTCATATCCACTCGCAC
Organism: Gryllus longicercus; assembly: GCA_038098605.1. Lineage (NCBI taxonomy): Eukaryota > Metazoa > Arthropoda > Insecta > Orthoptera > Gryllidae > Gryllus > Gryllus longicercus. The sequence continues at coordinate 1,473,934 of JAZDUA010000231.1, forward strand.
CCCATTCAATTGTCGTGTTCGTACTTAAGTTCTCAACATTTACACCTTACGGTACTATTCCATCGTTCTTACTGTGGAAGGCACTGGCAAATCACCCAGGCGAGACGAGGGCATACAGGCGTAATACGCCCAAATGCAGTGAGGGTCTCCAAGCGTTGTGAGGGCCGCTCCCCGCTGCGGGGACTGCGCATGCGCGGTTGGCGTAGCGCCACCCGGACGCGTCGCGCGCAGGAAGCGCTCACAGGCGCAGCGACCGGTTCCCGAATGGCACTCGTGCCTCGCCGCGCGGCTCGGCGAACCATTCACCTTTCGCACGAGGAGATGGCTTTGAGACGGTGCGGCTGGCTGGGTCAGAATAACTCCTCCCGAGACGCAACCACCACACCCCCACCTCCCTCTACAGCGACGTACCCTCTACAGCGACGTACCCTCTACAGCGACGGACCCTCTACAGCGACGAACCCTCTACAGCGACGTACCCTCTACAGCGACGTACCCTCTACAGCGACGTACCCTCTACAGCGACGTACCCTCTACAGCGACGTACCCTCTACAGCGACGGACCCTCTACAGCGACGTACCCTCTACAGCGACGGACCCTCTACAGCGACGGACCCTCTACAGCGACGTACCCTCTACAGCGACGGACCCTCTACAGCGACGGACCCTCTACAGCGACGGACCCTCTACAGCGACGGACCCTCTACAGCGACGGACCCTCTACAGCGACGGACCCTCTACAGCGACGGACCCTCTACAGCGACGGACCCTCTACAGCGACGGACCCTCTACAGCGACGGACCCTCTACAGCGACGGACCCTCTACAGCGACGGACCCTCTACAGCGACGGACCCTCTACAGCGACGGACCCTCTACAGCGACGGACCCTCTACAGCGACGGACCCTCTACAGCGACGGACCCTCTACAGCGACGGACCCTCTACAGCGACGGACCCTCTACAGCGACGGACCCTCTACAGCGACGGACCCTCTACAGCGACGGACCCTCTACAGCGACGGACCCTCTACAGCGACGGACCCTCTACAGCGACGGACCCTCTACACTCACGCCACCTGCATATCCCTGCAGACTTTAGGCTTAAGGCTCTTTTCCACGCTAAAGTATTGCTGAGTAGCTGCCCACGTCCGGTTTCCAAATGGCATTCGCGACAAAGCAGCGTTTTTATCGCGACGATGGACAAAACGTCTCGGCGCAACCGTTAACCCTTCCCCCGAAACGGCAGAGAGGTCAGAAGCCGAAAGTGTGAACACTTCCTCCCGACAATAACTCATCGCCAACATTTAAACATTCAATAAAAGATTCCGCCTCGATAAAATATCCACATACAGTGCTGTTAAACCCGAGTTACCTGGGGAATTGATATACATGTTGAATGTCGTTATTTTTCACGGGCGACAATCGTCCTTTTTTCTGTGGTTTAATCTTGGCTGACCGCTATGAGTCGAATCTGTGTCTTGGTGGCTCAAGTACAGCAGAACAGAAATTCTTCTCTGAGCAAGCAAATTGGCAGGAGGCAGCAAATTGTTGACCCAAACGGCAGCCTAGAGGTCGCAGAAGCGACTCATTGCGGTCAGTCACGATTCTAACATCGGCCGCAGAAGCCTATGCAACTACATCTTTGAGTGTGTTAAGAGGGCAACAAACCGGATAGGTTGCGCAGGGCATCAGTTGGCCACTGCAGTGCCTCTGATGGGGAGGTTCTAAGGTTCGAGTCCCGACGGTGGCTGGAATTCTGGCACTAGCAACATTGCTAGGTTGAGGTCAGCCACTGTCTGGAGGAGAATTCTAACGGCCGACTGCTCTAATCGATAGTTTTTTGTGGTTTCTCCGATCAACGTCAGACGAATGCTGGACCAATATCGTAACAAACGTGCCACAGACCGCGCGATAATCCCTTCCTCTTCCTTGTCCTACCCTCGCTCCCTTATTTAAACGCACTTACACTTGCATGTACAATACCATCACAGTTGACGGGAGGTTAGAGCATGGCCAGGTTGGAGCGATGACCTATTGATGGGAGATACCTGGCAAGGAAAATCCCCGCAAGTCTGCGTGGGTCGCCCAGTTAGCAGTGGAAAGTCACACGTCACCTCACCTCACGCGATGAAAACATGCACTACACTTACGAGACTAATGACCTTAGCAGTTGATGCGCCAGGAATCGCCAATCAATCAAACAATCAATTAAGGGTATAAAACTGAATATCTGGATTGCGAATGGGACAGTACACTCTAAAATACCAAAGAAGGGTGTAAAATTTGCCATAACACAAACAGGAAAAAGGTACGCCCGGAAGTGTCTTTTAAGGGGTAGCAGAATACAGCCGTCACAAGTGGTTTTTTTGTCGATGCATGCTCGTTTGTCGGAACCCAAATGAATCACGACTCCGTCATTGAGTCTATGAAGAAGTTGATTTCACTTTTTAGGTGCAACGTGCAAATAAACTGATTGGCTTGTTCAGCCCAACAATTTTATAAAAGTAGCTATCTCGACCTGAACCTGAGGAAGAGGAGCATGTCATCTTATGAACTACACTACCCAAGGAATACAATCTAGTTTTCGAATCTCCTATAGCCAATGATTTTAAAACCACATTCATATTCTGCAACACCTAGTTATACTACTAGACTCCATCAAGAAGATGCGTGGAATTCCCCAGGCTACCTTCTTTACAGCGAATACCATAATTATCAACGTTAAAAATATGTGATTTCAGATGACACGTAGAAGTACTTAGATATTACTTAAATGCTGTAGAAATTCTTCGATGCGTAAATAAAATATAACCAATTAACCGAGATGAGGCAACTGAATTAAACGAATGGAGTAACTTGTAATTCGAGTAACATAAGAAGTTTAAGTACGAAAGCAACACGAATATGGTTCAGAAGTCTGATAATAACAAAAAAGGAACCAGGACGTGTTGCAGCCAAGGTCGCATATATCTCCGGCGCTGGGAGCTTCATTCGTACCTGCGAGGGCGAAACTTGTTTCTCCGGAGCAGCTTCGCCGGAAATGCCGGGCGGCGCGGCGGGGCGCGGGGGCCGGGAGCGGGGACACGTCGCGGGCGGGGGCGGCGGGGGGGGGCGGGGCTCGCAGACGGCGCGGCCTTGTCCGACGCGCCGCCCGCCGCCGGCAGGTGGATTTCGGCAGAGGGGGCGGGGCGGGGCGGGCCCGGGCCTGACCGCTCCACGTGGCGAAGTCCACTCGTGCCGTTGTCTCAGCCACTGGCCTCTCGTGCTATTGCGGCTGACCCGCTGTCCTTCCGACCTGCTTACTTGCCTCCGAGCCGCTTTGCCGTCTCGCCGGGGCGTGCCGTCAGCCGCCTTGCTTTACCATGCCGTGCCGCAGCCTTGCCTTGCTGGGTTCTCCCCTTGCCTTGCCCTGTGGCCTTGCCAAGCCGTGTTGCCTTGCCTTATCGTCGCCTTGTCGACACCATTGCAACGCCTTGCGTTGCTGTGCAGTCTCCTTGCCCTACAATGCCGAGCCGCCGTCTTGACTTGCCTTCACGTATCGTACCGCCGCTTTGACCCGCCGTCTCATCCCTGCTGATCCCTCTTTAACCCAAGGTGTCCCGCAATCACATGGTAGCGATTTTCAGGCTGACCCGACGTGCAACGGCTTATGCCCTCCTGCTTATTCTATATAGGCAAGCGGCTCGGCTCTTCTTCCCAACTCTGTCTACTGCTCTTCCACGTCCGCTGTTCGTACTCCTCAGTCCTCGTTCGCGTGTCCGTCCGGCTGACCGTCCCGCCGCCACGTTGTTCCGGCACCTTAGTTGTCCTGTCTCTCCGCACTGATGGCCCTGCCGTCTCTTCAATTTATCTGTTCCGCCCCGTCACCGCTCCTCAAACTTCCTGTTGCGCCTGGCTCACTTCTCACGCAACCCCGTGCAACTAGAACTCGCTGTGAATTGGCCTTCATTCGCCCCTTGAATAGGGCTGTAATATTCCTGGGTTTGATTGAGGCTGAGATAAATACTTTCTCTGGATAATTCAAGCGCACTGAATGCTTTTCAGGAAATGGAAATAACGCGACCCTTGATAAAAATTCCGGCCACACTCCTAATTGATTGATTCCTTGATTTATATTCTGGACATACTCCTAACTGATTTGACTGAAGAACGCAGATAATAGGCTTCACAATTCCATCGAATCGTTAAAAAAACAGTGCATAATTGTACAGATCAGAGCATATCCGTGATTATTGAATGCAGAAGAATGCATATTTCACTTACGCGAAACGAAAGAAAACGTTTGAACGCATATCACAGAAAAGAATGGTAGCAAACACGTGAGCTAATCCGCTTGCCTTTGGTTCCCGACCTCCCAGCTTCTATCAGACGCCGAATCCTTCTCTACTCCACCTGCTTCCAGTCCTTTGGAGGAGGCTCACGTTTCGCTTTCCATTTCCGCTCTTCCTTTGTCCCTCTTCCTGCCTACGTGTGTAGCCGTTCGCTCTCGCCTTCCCCTCCGCCTCGTCTCCTGTTGCACCTTGGAGAAAAGCGGCGTGCCTGTTTCGCCCACGTGCCAGCGCTGGGGTCCGGCGCGATCCAATCTCGACCTCCGCACCTTCTTGCCTCACCCCACGACTCCTCAGCGCGAGAGGTCGCGAGAGGCAGCGGAGTTGTACAGCAGTTTCGCTCAAGCATCTGGGAGGAACGTCATGGACCGTGGGACACTATGATTTCCTTCATGTGGATTCTGCTTCGGGAAGTAGTTTGTTGCCAGAACTTTTGAGTATAATCCTAATCTCTGTTAAAATGTAACATTCAGGCAAATGCTTATAAATACACGGACATTGCTTCGAATTTGTCTTTAACACTCTCTCTTTCAATATGTTTTTCTTACCCTTGTTCCTCTCTCTCCTCTTCCTCTCTCTCTGTCCTCTTCCTCTCTCTCTGTCCTCTTCCTCTCTCTCTGTCCTCTTCCTCTCTCTGTCCTCTTCCTCTCTCTGTCCTCTTCCTCTCTCTGTCCTCTTCCTCTCTCTCTGTCCTCTTCCTCTCTCTGTCCTCTTCCTCTCTCTCTGTCCTCTTCCTCTCTCTCTGTCCTCTTCCTCTCTCTCTGTCCTCTTCCTCTCTCTCTGTCCTCTTCCTCTCTCTCTGTCCTCTTCCTCTCTCTCTGTCCTCTTCCTCTCTCTCTGTCCTCTTCCTCTCTCTCTGTCCTCTTCCTCTCTCTCTGTCCTCTTCCTCTCTCTCTGTCCTCTTCCTCTCTCTCTGTCCTCTTGCTCTCTCTCTCTGTCCTCTTGCTCTCTCTCTCTGTCCTCTTGCTCTCTCTCTCTGTCCTCTTGCTCTCTCTCTGTCCTCTTGCTCTCTCTCTGTCCTCTTGCTCTCTCTCTCTCTGTCCTCTTGCTCTCTCTCTCTGTCCTCTTGCTCTCTCTCTCTGTCCTCTTGCTCTCTCTCTGTCCTCTTGCTCTCTCTCTCTCTCTGTCCTCTTGCTCTCTCTCTCTCTGTCCTCTTGCTCTCTCTCTCTCTCTGTCCTCTTGCTCTCTCTCTGTCCTCTTGCTCTCTCTGTCCTCTTGCTCTCTCTCTGTCCTCTTGCTCTCTCTGTCCTCTTGCTCTCTCTCTGTCCTCTTGCTCTCTCTCTGTCCTCTTCTACTCTCTCTCTGTCCTCTTCTACTCTCTCTCTGTCCTCTTCTACTCTCTCTCTGTCCTCTTCTACTCTCTCTCTGTCCTCTTCTACTCTCTCTGTCCTCTTCTACTCTCTCTCTGTCCTCTTCTACTCTCTCTCTGTCCTCTTCTACTCTCTCTCTGTCCTCTTCTACTCTCTCTCTGTCCTCTTCTACTCTCTCTCTGTCCTCTTCTACTCTCTCTCTCTGTCCTCTTCTACTCTCTCTCTCTGTCCTCTTCTACTCTCTCTCTCTGTCCTCTTCTACTCTCTCTCTCTGTCCTCTTCTACTCTCTCTCTGTCCTCTTCTGCTCTCTCTCTGTCCTCTTCTGCTCTCTCTCTGTCCTCTTCTGCTCTCTCTCTCTGTCCTCTTCTGCTCTCTCTCCCATTTATCTTTATCTTGTGTTTTCTCTAGTCAACACCAAGAGAATGCCGAATCAGAATTCTAGCAAACGGGCGCGATCTTTCCTTCCCCTTCTTTATTCTACCCCCACTCTATATACTCGCTTACACGCACTACATTACTTCACTAGCTGGGAGTCCAGTCGCCAGCTTAGAGGCTATCTCGGTGTCCCGCTTGGGAGGTAACTGAAAGGATACCCCTCGCAAGTCGACGTGTAGGTCGGCGAGGGATCTCACCAACCAGTGGGCGAGGAACACCGCCACTTCCTGGGATAAGACATCCACCACACTAACATTACTAATGAGCACAACATTTGAGAGTGGACACGTTAATCAATCAATGCACATATCTTGAAAGAAAAAGCAGCTGAGATTAAAGGAAATATGAAATTATTGATATAAATATCATTCATTGCGATGGGGGGGGGGGGGGGTGATGGTGGCCGAGGAACCTCTGGGGCCGAGGTTCTAATCCCGTTCGATCCGAGTGGAATTAGTGGTGGTCTACGCGGGGTTCGCGGTAGCTTGTCTCAGCGGTTCTCCCGTTCCTCCTGCACTACTCTATCATTGTTCACACCACTTCTTCATAATCGCTTTCCCATCACATCGTTCATCCATTACAGTTAGGGTCATAAGGCTTATTTACAAGCATAAACACGAAGAACGCTGGTTCATTTATCAACTAATGGCTGAACGGACCTTGCCAGTTTGATATCTACAAAGCTGAACGAAATACTATGGCCGAAAAGTGAAAAATTGCTCATAATTGTCGAACAATTAAATTCTATATTCCAAAATTTTACTCTCGTGCTTTTCTCAAAACTCAATTTTCAGTCAGCTTTAGAATAAAGACAGCTGAAACAAAACTTTAAAAAAATTATTATACTGTAAAACACTTGTGAATTAATTATGGGCTTATATGGGTGAATTAATTATGAGCATTAATTATAGTCTGAAAGAACTACAAATATCATTTATGTATAATAGTATTTACTATTTCAGAAAAAAAGTACAGGAACTTTCTCAGATCTATGATCCGAATACAATTTTCTCTAAGTCATTATAGCGAGCAGTCACAAAAATATTTCTGACATAATATGCATTTAAGTCTGTACTATTTGATGACATGTACATAAATGCTCGGCATACTTTAGCCAAAAATGTTTCCGCAATACAATCCCAAGCGCTCAAATTCTGACTGTTGCACCGATTCCAAATTCTGTTTAAGTAGGGGGCAGAAACAAGATTATTTCTATTTTAATATACTTATGATACCATGTACTGAAAAAGGCCTATACTTAATTGTAAACTGAAGCCGAAAACGTGCTCACAAGACAAAGTAAGAAGCTAATTAAATGTAAAGAGATAATTACTTTTATATTGAATTTTAAGATTGCTTAAAGCATAGCATGCATGCATGCATTACAATTTTATGAACAAATATTACAATATTTCATTAACTAATGTACATTGTACATATTTATAGATTCTTACATTCGAATTAGTTGAAAGGGCAGTCACTACTCCAGCAGAGATGTGAAACATACACCAAACGAAATCCTTCAAGAAGGTATTGTTCCTTGGCAACATCACGGAAGTCGTTTAGATCTGCCGCGAGCGCCGAAGCCCGCGGTGTCGGTGTCGTAGTTTCAATTCATTCGCTTGGGGTTGGATTTTGGGAACATTTTCGGCTGAATTTTACTTGAAAATAATTCATGTTTTTTTCAAAAAGTACTGTCTCAAATGTCATACAATGTTAAAAATAATTGTCTTTCTTTTAGGTAAAAAATGACTTGGTTTAAACGTCGCTTAAAAATAATGTTTTGGCAAAATGTAGTCTATGATCTGAGAAAATTACGTAGTACCTAATATTAAAAAGTAAATATTAATAAAAATGAAAGAATTTGTAGATATTGTAATCTTCTAATTATTACATAAGAGTTTTTGGAGTATATTTTTTTAAAACATTTTGTTTCAACTGGCATTATTCTAAAGTTGGATGAACCGAGTTAGGTGCTCAGTTCATCAATTGATGTTATAGCAGTGCCTCTGACCGGGAGGTCCTAGGGTTTTTCGACTCTAGCTACAAAACTAAGTTGAATTCATTCACTTTCTGGAGACGAATTCTGGAGGGAGTCTGGCCGGTAGCTCTGTTTGGTAGTTTTCCGTGGTTTGTCCAATCAACACCGAGCGAAGGCCGGAGCAGTACCCTAACAACCGGGCCATGGACCACGCGCGATCTTTCCTACCTCTTCGTCTCCTATCATGCCGTGTGGGGTGATGCCCAGCTGGTGGAAATACCTGCATTGGGAAAACCCCGCAAACCCTTGCGTAGGTCTGCGACGGATCTCGCCATCCAGCCGCAGAAAACCCTCTCCACCTCCAAAACCTGCACCACATTTACAGGAGCAATGCCTAGCAGTTGACGACCCGGAATCAGCAATATGTCAATCAATGAATAAATATGACAGGAAAATTGAAAACATCAATAGCCTAAGCAATTCGGGTTAGAGCGTTTAATTAGCCTAAAATAACGAGTCGTCTTTGCTTGTGATCTGCCGTGGTGCTGAGCCAGCCCCCGGCCGTCGCCTTCCATGCCCGGGAGCGCGTCGTGGAGCCGTCAGTCGGTGTCAAGGCCGGCGCCCAGAGGACAGTCGCTGCGCCCACCAGTTAAATGCAGTTGACGCAATGAGGCGGGCGACGCTTGTACCGCGCGTTCTTAACATACCCGCCGCCGCGCCGCCGGCGGACTCACACTGCTTAATACACTCTTTCAGTCGAGATCTTGTGGCTATTCTTATTGAAGATCAATGAAATACCATTAACTGCATTTACTATGTAATATATATTTATTTTTTTTGATTGAATGTTTGATGTATCTATTAAATAATTCATCGTTACATACTTAATTGATCACATCTTTTTATTGGTCATGAATGTTCATTTCTGTTACTGCACTTTCCTTTCCTTTATATTCATTAAAGTGTTCCCGCAATTACGTATTTAGTGATGCGTATAATTATCATTAATTTAAACTTCATGAGTAATGCATATATTTACTGAACATGTACACGGCGATTTAAAATTTCCTCGAATCTCTGAGGATAAGGTGCGTCACGAAAAGATACGTCGTGTTTTTGTGAAATCGTACACGTATTTCTACCAGCCAAGAATAATTACGATGTCCACGACCACAACATTTATGAGAGTATGTTCAGAGATCTAAAAATGTTCCGATGGGTAGAATGCGATTTAAAATTTAACTCGAGCGTCAAATAGAACATGGAATATGAGTTTAAGGGACCAGGAAGCATCGTCTCAGAGTTGAGCATTATGGCAGCGTGTGCTGCGGGTTGCTGTGCGCCTGATGTTTCCTTTTTATTCTAATACGTGAAATTTCCGTCTTAGATTTGTTTGATGCCGACTGGAGGAGGTGTAATCCCTTATTCATCACTAGCTTACTTTCGGGATTTTTTGCCGGTAGTTTCTTACAAATGGTACAAAATCGTGAATTTCCCTTCGTTTATTATAGAGAAAAAGACTAGCCGTCGAGTCGCACCTCGACATGAATCTCCTGATAGTACGGCTGTATTCTGTCTGGATCACAGCCAATGAACCACATGGGAATGAGGCATCAGATTATATAGCCTGGTCGTAAATATAGAGGTGGCTATGATGGGATAAGAATCCTGTACTTTCCGTACTCCGCAGTTTAAGGAGACTACAGATTACAGCAGGTAGCTTAAAGAATTCTACACCAGGCAGTGATCGGCTTCGATTCAGAAGCTAATTGTCGAAAATGCGCTTCGACCGCATTGACTTGTGGAGAATGGACCGGGACGTCAGTAATGAAGCGATTTACTGCCGAAATTGGATGCGTCGAGTGGGTGCTCGCGAGGTCGCAGGTCGAGATCGGGTGCGTCTGGCAGGCGAGACAGTCGGGCGGTCGGCGCGACTGATAAGACGCCGGGCGGGGGCGTCTGGGGGCGGCGCCCGGGGGCACCGGGCCTGCGCGGGTAGCTGCTCGCCGAAGCCGCCTTCATTGCAGGAGCAGTACCCCGACAAACGGGCCCCGGGCGGTGGTAGGAATTTCGACTCTAGCCGGACGGCCAGGCTGAATTCCGCTGCTGTCTGGTGGGGAATTAACGGCCGTTCCTCTGATCGGTAATTTTCATGGTTTCTCCTATCGACACCAGGCGAATGCCGGAGCAGTACCCTAAACAACGGGCCACGTACCGCTCGCGATCTTTCCTACCTCTTCCTTGTCATATCCTCCCCCCTTACTTACATACACTTACACTAACGTGCACTACACTACCACACATGCCGGGAGGTTGCTGAAAGCTTGCCCGGCTGGGGCGGTGCCCTGCTGGTGGGAGATACGCTGACGGTAGGTCAGCGCCGGATCTCGCCATCATGGGAGGGGGGAGATCACCTGCCGAGGGGGGAAAACATGCACTGCTAATGACTTTAGCAGTTGACGCGCTCGGAACCTCAATCATACAATCAATCAGGCATTCCCCATGAATTCGCTTCGTAACCTGAACGCAGTCAGCCGGGCAGCCTTGTCGTCTTCGTCGAGCGGTGCCAGGCGAATCGCAACCAAGGGAGAGACTTTGAGTTCGGCGGTGACTCCCACGATATGCTGGCTTATATGTTCAGTTTGTGCCTGCATTGCGGAGTGTTTTATTCAAATCCAGACAATGATTGTCAGCTCGTTCCTGAGGGCTGATTTCTTACGGCTTCCGGGTTAATAAGAACGCCTTGGAAATACCAACCGCTAACCAACGCAGCCGTTTGCTTTCCTCTTTTAAGTTCACAGAAGTGTAGTCTTTTCTTAATCCATTCGGCATACTAATTTACATTTACGTAATATCTATGAAATAGATACAGGATAGATTGTGAACTATAATGTAATTAAACGATCCATAAGTTTTATGGTATGTCAACGTCGCAAGTACTTTTCAGACTTTAATATTATTGACAATATACTTATATTCTATTTCGGATCATTTATCGTCGTAACTTAAATAACTTAAATCAACTTTGAGTGGAAAATACTCTCTTACATTTTTGTTTCAATTGGAAATGCTTTACTTTTAAAAAGCATAATTTTAAACAATTATGAGAACATAACCTGAAATATACTTACATGAATTCAGAAGGGGTTTTCGGTCTCTTTTAAGATATAATGACAGAGAGACGCCATGACAGATATGGTTGAGAAATATTCTTTCGTAATATAACTATTGACGGTTTCTTCAAAAATAATTAATTATTAAAATATGGGTCGACAATATCGCTTTAGAAACAAGACGACCGACGTAGTTGACAAAGAAGGAAACAAAGAAGGAAAGGAAGAAGGAGGAAAAGAAGGAGGAAAAGGAGGAAAAGAAGGAGGAAAAGGAAACTAGGGAGCAAGCCAGAAGCCTTCCTCTCCTCTTCCGCCTTGTGACCGAGGCGGCGGCGTAGACACAAGCAGAGGCCGGGAGCGTTTACGCGCGGCGCCGCGCGGCCTTCGGATTTACACGTTTTAAATTGAAGCTGATTTGTCGGCGCGCGCGGCGTCTAGCGCGCGTCTCCCCGGCACTTACGTAAGGCGCCGCCGCCACCATCGCCAACACCACTGCCACCGCAACCGCCGCCGCCACCGCCGCCACCACCGCCACCACCGCCACCACCGCCGCCGCCGCCACCGCCACCGCCACCGCCACCGCCACCGCCACCGCCGCCACCACCGCCACCACCGCCACCACCGCCACCACCGCCACCACCGCCACCACCGCCGCCACCGCCACCGCCGCCACCGCCGCCACCGCCGCCACCGCCGCCACCGCCACCGCCGCCACCGCCACCGCCGCCACCGCCGCCACCACCGCCTCCGCCGCCACCGCCGCCACCGCCGCCATCACCACCACCACCACTACCACCACCACCGCCGCCGCCGCGGAACATGGATGTTAAAAATTAAATTATCGATTTTAATAAAACATCTCCAAATCATCTTTTTTAAAATCTTAAACATAACATTTAATTACCGTTAATAACAAGTGGAGGTAATTTAAAGGGGGTCGCGTTTAAAATTTTTAAAAATTGAGATTAAATTGACTTAATAAAATTTAAAAAATATAAGGAAAATTACCAAAAGTTTTATCTGATTCGATAATTCAAAAATAACATAGAATGCAAGTATCGAGAAAACGTCAATTTGAATTAATTTTATTAATTAATTTTCACTCTTGCTCACTTCCGTTTGAAAAATGTCCAATTAATGGATCTTAAATTCATTATGATGGAACTTTATACACCGAAAAGTAAAATATCAACCACGTAAAAACAACGAACACAAAACATTGTTGATAAAAAAACAACCATGACTTCAAATATCGATGTAAAATACAACGAAGATATAAAAACATCGACTTTCATATCGTATCCGTAATTGCGTGGCGTGGCGTGGCGTGGCGTGGCGTGGTGCGGCGTGGCGTGCCGTGGCGTGTCGTGGCGTGCCGTGGCGTGGCGTGGCGTAGCGTGGCGTGGCGTGGTACGGTGCAGTGTAGTGCGGCGCCGCGAGTCAGTCGCCGGCGGAGGCAACGATATGACGGAATCGCCGCGAGAGTGGGCCGGGAGCGAGGGAGGCGGGAGGTCTGCTGGCTCTGGCAGAGTGACTCACGGAGGCCGCCGCCGCCGCCGCCGCCGGTCGCGGAATTCAGTTTCCGGAATGCCCGCCGGCGGCAGATGCGCTGTCCTGCGCTACGGTCTCGCGTGAATTTGCAACTGAATGAATGAGAAGACGAAGCGGAAGACAATATCATCCAATGTATATTACTTCTTCTAGTTTTCTTTCTTCTTCTTCTTCTTCTTCTTCTTCTTCTTCTTCTTCTTCTTCTTCTTCTTCTTCTTCTTCTTCTTCTTCTTTTTATTCAAATATTATTTCTTCTTTTCGTTTATTCATAAATTTGTATCACTTTTTTTTTCTTTTCATTCTTTTTACTATATTCTTCTTTTCTGAAAAAAAATTTTCTTCTATTCCTATTTCCTCTTTTTCTTTTCCCATTCCTTTACTTTTCCCCTCTTTTCCGCCCATTTTTCTTTATCTTTTCGTTCTCCTCCATCGCTTCCTCGTTATTTTTTGCGGACGGCATATTTTACGATCGAAATGTTAGACAGTCTCCATAGGATATAGCCTCGGTGTGTGCCAATATACGTGCGCATTCAGTATTCAATGATGTCTTTCTTTTTTAATCACGTGCACTAATTTCTTATCGTTTCTATGTCGCCCGACCATCGCTCTTAAATCTTCGTCATCCGGCAATTATTTCCACTACAAAATCGGTGTGGCCCTCTCTCGTGAATGCCTCAGTGCACTCGTACATTATAAAATGTTAGTTTATGATACGCGTATGGCAAAGTAGTACCACAAAGAAGTCATGGCCATAAAAAAATTCATAGATGCAGAGGAAACAAAACAAGAGCGACATAAAAAAACATGACTGCCACCTCGCATGTTGAGAATGTGCCTATGTTTCCATAAATCCGTGATAAACAATGAAGGAAAATATATAGCATCGTAGGCTTTCACGGCCGGAGTCAATACGAAATAGAAGATAAATTTCCAGGGCTGGTAGGCCGTGGTCCAGTTGGCATTGAAGGGCCAAACGTTTCGTCCACGTCTGCGGTGGACATCTTCAGTGGCGGCAGGGGTGCGGGCGCAGTGTTCGGGGCGGCGGCTGGCTGGCGACTGGCCAGCCACTGGGGATGTCCACCGCAGACGTGGACGAAACGTTTGGCCCTTCAATGCCAACTGGACCACGGCTTACCAGCCCGGAAAACTTATCTTCTAATAAAGGCAAATTGTACGAAAGTGTCTGAGGAACCTATTTGAAAATGGTGGACTCTGCTCCTATAGTCACCTTGCACGTCAACGTTTCATTCTACGTCGAAGTCTCACATTTCTGTACTAGTCACGTAAACAACTATATCGGGAACAGCAGAAAGGGGAGAAAAGCCTTTTGCGTACGTTTCTGATAATTAGTGATACGAAAACGAGAAAGAAGAATTCTTTCCCTGGAAGAACAAGAGAATAGTCTGTGAAAAGCTGTGGTGGCGCCCCCTCTGCAAACCAAGTTTTTCCCAAACTGACTTGAGTGGCGACTGCCCGTGATCTCTGGTTGTAACTCCTGTGGGTGTGGTTCCTTGGGCCACTGTTAGGCATGGAAGACGGGGGCGACCGGAAGGGGCGGGGCAGCTGGGGCAACCTGCCCCAGACTCCCACCTAATTGGGGCCACGAAAATATATTTTTTTGTTCAAAGGAAATAACAAATGTATTCATTTCTAATCCAAATATAAGTATATAGGTTATTTGTGGTGCATGGAGAATGAATTCTGTTTAAGAATTGGGGGAGGGGACACATTTTTGTTTGAAATGAGGGGCTCTCGTGGCTCCTAGTTTTCTCTGGGCGGCCCTGTTAGTAAATTCATGAATAACATCACTAAGCCCTTGAACAATGTTGAATCTGGTAAGTCATCGGCGTAGGTGTAATGTCCGTAGATGATTCAAAGAGTTGATGACGAGAGCTAGTGATTCAACTGACGCCATACCCTGCGATTGAGATCTGCCTAGTGGTCTGGGCGGAGCCTGGATATAGACGGCCTCCATGTTTTCCCCATAAAAATTAATCGAGATCGCATCACAGCTCAGCTCAGTCCGTTTTCTTTGACCATATGATTAAGGTTTGGGATTGTACTATGTATTGAAATAAAAGTTTGTTAAACAAACTGGGTGGTTCTTCCATTCGTTGCCGAAAGAGTAAGTCTATGAAATGATCTGTGTTCAAAACTTCATTAGGACGAGGTATCTCAACCAAGTGAGATTGAGCAAACTGTTACGAAAAAATAAATAATATACGAAAAATGTGATATTTAGTATCTTTCATCTCTAAAGCAATTTAAAAAATGTTCTACCATTTATTTAATAATCTTCTTTCAGACAATTTCCAACACAGATTGAGACACATAAACATTTAAACAAGCATTACGAGTTTTTTTGTATTTATATTATGATAATTGACACCACAATAAAACGTTATTTTGCATTTACAATAAGGTTAAAATAGAAATATTTGCATGGGAGACTTAAATTTCGTCATCATGTAGGAATTCAATTTTATGAAATTTGATGTATATTTCATATCAGAAAACAAATACAGTTCTTGTAAATTATAATGTAAATTCTATTTCCCGTGCCAATCTCACATTTGAACTGCATGCATTCTGTTCCCACCTGCACCTCTATGTCCTTCGCTGGATGCAAGACGAGTCACCAGCCAGTGGAAGTGCATTGGGTCGTGATGAATATTTTCCTGGTATTCGCTTAATGGCCCTTGCATGCTTTTGGAGAAATTCCTGTGGTGAGTGATTTGCAATCTTATAGGGCTATGACGAAGACAATTTCAAGGTGAAGGTTAGCCTAGTCACAGACAGATTTTTACCTTTTCTACTGGGAGACATGCCTACTATCTGGTATTCGTTTTTGTCGGTAAGAAAACCTTCAATATAATCCAAAACAAACTTTCTTCAACATTGTTTTCAAGATGAAATTGCAGAGGAAATCGAAAAATTTCAAGTTATTACCCTGGACATACTTCAATATCAGGTCACACTAATCGTTTTATACGCATGGAAATGCAGAGAATCTAAAATAATAAAAGTAAGAATGATTTGCACAAAATATCGCATAGGCGAAAATGTTTTTGTGGTAATTCTCTTCTGTTATTATAATTGCTTACTTGAGAACATACAATTATTCCGTAAGGGATTTTCTATATGAGCACTTGTATAATTAACATAGGATTTACTAAAATATGTTTATTACTTTATTATGAAGTAAACACTATAAATAATACAAAAGAAAGAGATCTAAATCTATTCTACTCCAGAACTATGATTTTTAAACATCAAAATTGCGTATTGGATATGTTGAACATACACAAACGTCGATAAATTTTGTGGAGTCTTGTAAAACGTGAAGTAGATTAGAAAATTTCCGCCGAATTTCTCCAAACATACCGATATGACTCCAACTGACTTATAATTATAATTTCAATTTTCACCTAATATAACCTCGTTATTTAATTCTGAAAAATTCTAAAGAAATTTTTACTGATAAAATGCTGGTTGTGCAGCTACGTTTTTTATGTGCGCAGGTTCCCTCGCTTGTTGAAACTTCACACTAATAGAATTCTATGATGCGGAGACGAACTGTACCAGAGTAGATGTATGGTATTAAGTAGTTTCAGAATTATTGATTAGAGTATTCAAAACAATATCCTTTGTAATTCCAATTCCTATGCTTACAATGTTACCTGATGGTTTTGAGTTATTAATATTTTATCTATTTAAAAATGTATTTTGAACGTTCTTTTCTCTCGTGAACAGTTTACTTTGTTGAGTAAGGAATGAGGTTGTTTGTAGTTGGCGAGATGTTACGTAACACAATTTCATGCATGTCACACGTGAAGTCTCTCAAAACACACTCGGTAGTAAAGAGAAGTGGAGGAAACACGCACCCAAACATTGCATTAGCAGCGTGTTTGGAAGAAGAGGACGTTCAACTGCGAAGCGGCGTACAGTGTATAAATAAATCCAACGAGCGACCCTTCTTGTTCGAGGTTAAAAAGATAACCTTACGTATGAAATCATGTCGGCTTATATCCGGTTATAGCGTAAGTGGTTTTATCTCCATGTTGGGAAACTGAGTAAAAAAGTATTAACCAATCACTCGAAAAATATGAAGCCGTTTATAAGTCAAGGAAAGATAAAGTATCTTCTTTTATACAGAGGAAAGATGATCAAGGCAGAATGCGGAAGACGGTTCGTTTTAAAAACATTTTTAAAACTAGTATCCAGATGTTGTATGATTTGTTGCTATTTTCTGAAATTTTCGAGTTACTTATTATAGTAATTAATATGAAAGTACCAGGACAAAATTATTCAATATCATACATTGTGTTCTACAATTTCATCATTTCAATCAATGAAAATTTTTCCAGTTCATCTGGTCTATACTCGAAATGAGGCCACAATTATCCATGATGAGATATTTTCAACTTAATTTATTTCAGTGTACGTAAAGAATTCGATATAATTGTAAAGTATACAGGCTTATAGGGTAAAGTCCTCCTAATGTGGAACATGTTCCTAATGTGAAATACCGAATTATCGGACTGTATTGAGTGGACGTCTCGAGAAAAAAATGGGAATTACTTTGAAATGGCCCCTGATCGAGTGTACATAGTTTTTTCAGTTGAAGATCTTGGATGAAGTGGCAGACCATGTTTTCTTCAGAGCGTCAACAAAAATATTGGAGCAGTAAACAAAGGAATTGTTTTGATGCGTATGCCGTAAATATTAGATATACAACTAACACATACTATATAGAGATAATTATTCTAAGGAAATAACACAAAGTATATAGAGAACATTGGTGCTGACTTTGTCCGCGAAACAACTTGAAAGCAATATGGCCGCTACGTCCCTAATAGGGAATACGAGCATTGTTCTAATGTAGAATATTCCATATTGCTGCTGTATGTAATATTTGGCCATAGACATTAAGTTGTATTTTCTGACATTCATGTTGATGGTCTATACCGTACTGAGGAGATGTATGGTCTAAGAGCTTAACTGATTGGTCTCGATGTCAAAAGTTTATGAACCGAGCTCATGTAATGTGCAGGTAATTCATAAAATAATTTCGTGTGCAGGAAGTGTCTGTAATAAATAAAACGTGACTTTTTGCTTAAATAAACGTTGATCTTGACTTTAATGCATTTATTATTGGCTAAATTGTAAAATAATTTCCTATTCCACTTCGGGAACAGGGTAAGTCTAATGTGGAATATATATGTAGACATTTTCAATTGCGAATTATCGTTAATTTCTAATATATTTAAAAGAATATTATTAACCACACATTTTTATAAATTCTGGATTCAGCCGCCCTCGAAGTGAATGATACATATAAAATCATAGCTTTTCTTTATTTTATGTACTAAACACGTAATTTAATGTACCTGTACTAATAAATGTCAATTTAACGACATTAACTGGCATCGATATCACAAAAAGTAGTGTATGAATAGATATAAAATTTGTACAGGCTTTCCTTCAGAATTGCCGCAGGATCCTTTCAAAGTTTGGCAAATATTAATATTACAAAACGTGAAAAGTTATGAATTAAAATAATATGTTGGCAGATGCATCACGATCATTATTTATCGTCTGTCGATAAGAGCAGATTGGTTCCTAACGTATTCCCCCAGTCAGATTTGGTGGAGCTGTACTGGTATAGTTTCGCTAGAGGCCAGTAGCGGTACGTAAGATGAAAATTTTATATCTAATAGCAATATACTGTAAACTAATATGAAAGAAAAGTAGAGTATTTTTTTAAAATATTTGAACCAATTACATTAAATATAATCTTAAACACCGTGGTTGAAAATTGATATTTTACCTTTTCAACAAGAATTAGATATGAAGAAAGACCTGCAAGCCCCGGGTGTTTTGCTAGTCAATTATAGTCGAAAGTCATTCAATACATTGTTTAAAATAATACCAATAAGTCAACAAATAAAAATATATTTTATATTCAGCACACATGAAATATTTGTTTCATAAAAAAACATCAAGCCAGCTGCACCTACACTTGTAGTCCCCCCCCCCTACTTGCGAGAAAAATCTTGTGTGTTCCTCGATAAAAAGA
Source organism: Gryllus longicercus (assembly GCA_038098605.1). Taxonomy (NCBI): domain Eukaryota; kingdom Metazoa; phylum Arthropoda; class Insecta; order Orthoptera; family Gryllidae; genus Gryllus; species Gryllus longicercus. The sequence goes on from JAZDUA010000231.1 coordinate 1,492,731, forward strand.
CACAAGTTATGGTTCTTATGGTGAAACCAACAAAATTACATTTCTGGACATTCTATTAAATTTTAGAGGTTTTGTTCTTACAGGTACCTGCACTCCATAGCATGGGCGGACAGAAACGTGTGGAATCTCACCGTGGATGGCAAATGAAATTGACTTTCGGATGTTATGTGCAATTTAATTGCCGCCATCTGTCTTTATTCATTAACAATCGCTTAGAAGTACTAGCATGTTTACTCAGAGAGAGACCTACAAGATGTCTGAATGTTACGGCCAGGTCAGGGCGTGATCGTTCGTACTTGAGGTTCCAGTACACAACTGTTTCCACTTTCAATATGATGATTAACGAAGGACGGAATGTTTGCACGAGTTCAGGAAGTGATATTTTTAACAAACAAAACAGAGAAAAAATATTTGGTAGAGTGAGAGAAATGAGCTGACTCTTAAGTGGAAGAACATTTTCAAGATGGTCGTAGACGGTCTTTGATTGTGTTCTGTAACAATAAAATATTTATGGTCGTAAATATCCGCTGCGATAGCGAATGTGGATGCAAATGCGCAACAGAAACTTCGCAGAGCGGTAGATCTTACGTTTGAATCCATTAGATGAGGGATTTTCGTCATCACCTGAGTAGCTGGGTCAGGTTATAGTGGCCGACTGGTCTGTTCGGTCGTTTTTATGATTCCGCCTTACAAATTCCTGGTGGACGGCCGAGAAGAACCTGGCATAACGGGCTACGAATCTCGTGCGGTCCTTCCCCAACCCCTCCCCTCTCCCCAGAGGCGGCACGGGGTTCTTCCACATCCCTGTTATTGCCCATTCCTTGCTGACTGACCGGCAAAGGTGATCAGCAGATGTCACTGCAGTGCATCTGACCGGGAGGTTCTACCGTTCGAGTCCCGGCAGCGGCAGCATTCTCGACACTGTACTTGTCAGCTCGGTCGAATACAACTGCTGTCTGGAGGAAAATCTGGAGGAATAGCGTCAGGCTAACCTGGTCGGTAGTTTCCCGAAGTTTCTTCGATCAACACCTGGCGAACGCCGGAGCAGTACCCTAACAAACGGGTCGAGCACCGCGCGAGATCTTGGCTTCCTCTTCCTTGTCCTATCCTCTCTCCTTACTTGCACACCCTCATAAGCCTAACACATGCAGGCACCACACTTGTAGGGTGGCCAATCGAAAGCAGGGAGTTTGTTCCGGTTGGGGCGGTGCCACGCTGTTGGGAGATACCTGGCTGGGGGAAATTTTCCGCAAGCAGACTTAGATCTCGCCATCCAGCGGGGGAAGATCACCGCCACCCCCATGATAAAAGCCTGCTCTACAGTTACGGGATTTACGACCATAACGGTTGATGCGCCCGGAATAATCAATCAAATCAAGATATTTATAATTTAATTAAACCAACTTCAAATAATGCATAAATTTGTTTTTCGAAACCGTAAATAATTATATTTTCGTAAAAAAAAAAATTAATGCCCTCCCTGGTGGAGGCCTCGTGCAGGTGGCGTGAGGAGGCCCCGGGCGCCGAGGGCCGTAGCTTCCCCGAAGCGGCGCAGAAATAGTCATTGGGTCAGGCGCAGTAATGGAACCGCGGCGCGATCGCCTCGGCAGGTGGCCGTCGCCGCGGCCCGACGCCCCGCGGACGCGCTCGCACACCACTCGCGCTCGCACTGGCACTCGCACTGGCACTCGCACTGGCACTCGCACTGGCACTCGCACTGGCACTCGCACTGGCACTCGCACTGGCACTCGCACTGGCATTCGCACTGGCACTCGCACTGGCACTCGCACTGGCACTCGCACTGGCACTCGCACTGGCACTCGCACTGGCACTCGCACTGGCACTCGCACTGGCACTCGCACTGGCACTCGCACTGGCACTCGCACTGGCACTCGCACTGGCACTCGCACTGGCACTCGCACTGGCACTCGCACTGGCACTCGCACTGGCACTCGCACTGGCACTCGCACACGCACTCGCGCACGCACTCGCACTCGCGCACGCACTCGCGCACGCACTCGCACTCGCGCACGCACTCGCGCACGCACTCGCACTCGCGCACGCACTCGCGCACGCACTCGCACTCGCGCACGCACTCGCGCACGCACTCGCACTCGCGCGCGCGCACGCACTCGCGCACGCACTCGCGCACGCGCACGCGCGCGCACGCACTCGCGCGCGCTCGCGCACGCACTCGCGCACGCACGCGCACGCACGCACGCACGCGCACGCACGCACGCACGCGCACGCACTCACGCACGCACGCGCACGCACTCGCGCACGCACGCGCACGCACTCACGCACGCACGCGCACGCACTCGCGCACGCACGCGCACGCACTCGCTCCCGCATTCCACTCGCACTCGCACGGACTCCTGTTCAACACGCGCCCGGCCCCGCCGCCCGCCCGGACAGACGCCTCCGCACACAAGATTCCCTGGCAAGGGAACTCATGGGGTAATTGAGCTCCTTGAATAAAATCCCCAATTAGCCTGGGCGCCACCGACACTTCGAGTCAAGTCAGTGCCATGGCGAACAGAACACTAGTGTAGTGCAGTGGGGTATGACTAGAATGAATGGTTATAAGTATAATGAAACAAGAATGAATGATGCGTAAATGAAAAATAAATGTATAAAAATACAAATTTACCGAGAAGGAGCAAGAAACAAAACATCAAGAAAAAAAATTGGTGAAGTCAAGTATGCCAACGTGCTACGAAATACCTAATATATTAGATTTAGCTAAAATTAAGTTAGTTTTACTTAGTTTTAGTTAATTTTAGTTTTTATTAAGAATATCCCTCCCTCACAGTTGCTTAAGCCCAAAAGCAGCAGTTTACCTGTACACCAGTTTAGCAAATAAATTCCCGTCGTCTCAGGGGTTACTGTGGAAGAGAAATGATGAAAAAATTGGAAAAAGAGTTTCATTTTTATATGAACGTACCCATTAGAGCCCATTGTTCCAAAATGGAACAGTCAATTTGAAGCTTGTTTTTATTATCTCAAATATTCTATTCTATTGCAAATTTTGTTTCTTCAATAGACGGTGATATTCTAAATAAAACACAAAAGCAAGTTTTGACATTCCTGATTGCTAAAGCATTGCACGCTCCCTGTTGGGGTGAGTTCGTGACTTGACTCGGTTCGAATTTTCATCTAAAACTGTGCTTAGCTGCTAATAGGCCTGCAGATATGTCGGCGGGTGAGTCCGGTGTAAAGCAAACGAGGGTTAGTCCGTCCGTTGAAGTTGACGGGGAATCTGCAGTTTATGTATATTTATTTATATTTTTACTTGAACGTTCGTTTAAGATGGAGAATAATATACATGTGTTTAATAATGTTGATCGAAAAGCTATTACGCGTTATGCGAGATTAATTCTATGTTGTTTTTTTACAGAAATAAAATTTTACCAACATAAAATAGCTCCAATATCAAATTTAAAAGAAACAAACTACATGGACGTTCACTCATTGTCGCACACTTTCGTCCATTACACCACCACCTATGTCCTAAGACTAGTCGGGCGTTTAGAGCTTGTCCGAGCTGAGGCGGTGTCCTGCTGGGGAGATATCTGGAGAGGGAAATCAGATATCACCGCGGTATATGCGGGAATCCCCGCAAGAACACTTATGTCCCCGGGGAGGAAAAAAACATCTCCTCCTGGGTTAAACACCTGGGTTAAACTGTACTAACATTACTATTGAGCAAGGCAGATGACGCGCCTGAACTAAATCTATTCACTCAATTCCTCGCTCGAGAAGTGCACGTTGACGACAGCCACACTCGAATCAGTGTTAGTACGGGAGAAGGCTCACTATCAGCAGTATAGCACTGAACGACAGCAAGATGGCCGAAACGTCAGTACAATTGATCGAGATGCGGCTCATCCCGGATAGTCAAGAGTGCATTGATTCCGGTTGCGGAAGCCTACGAATGCAGATTGTCCCTAGATCGACATGATCCTGATATTCTGGTATATCCTTCTGCTTACCTCACATTTCGCATGTGGAAAGGAATTTTTAACTTAATTTACAGTTAAAAGTTAAATACAAATTAATAGAAACGGAAACGTCAACTTCAATTTTGTTCAGCCCGAATTTAAGATCAGAATGAGTAAATCAGCATTCATACATACATGTTTAAAAAACCTAGATGTGTTTTGGTCGATGTATTGATGAGTTTTGGTCGATTGAAGATAAGATAGACCGGTCATATAGTTTAATCATGTTCACGGAATTCTCACAACACGTAGAAAATTGACAAGGCGGAGTAAATTTGACTGATCTGTAGTTTCGATTTAGTGTAACAATATTTGATTTACGTATATTGTATTGTGAGGCGTTTTTCTTGCAATACCCCAGTATATGTTACTGTATCACGATGAGAAAATTCACTTCTCAGGTTGAGAAGACCAGAATACGGCGTGGAGATGTCTACGTGTCAATCACACGTACCGCCTTAACCCGTGGCCGCGAGGCGGGCAGGTAGCCGGTATGCCTGAACCCGTTCACGGGCTGTCGCGCCAAATACATATTGTACATACATAATATTGTATTGTATATTATGTAACTCTTAGAAATTTTCCAGCATGTGTTGAACCCCAAGAAGATGAATATATCTATTGAGAGCGTAGGCTTCTGCGGCGGAGTCAGTATTTACTAGGCTGTCCGGGTGACGCCGCGTCCATGGCGAAGGTGCCGACGTTTCGGTCGCCATTCTGCAACCTTCCTCAGGGCGTAATGCGTCGGCACCTTCGCCTTGCACGCGGCGTCACCCGGTCAGCCTAGTAAATAATATGTCTATTGTGCACATCGATGTTTGGCGACCTCGATGTCGCATCGCTAGTCGAGTGGCAGGCAGCGCGCGGAGGCCGCAGGGCGTTTGTCTTCCGCGAAGCGACAACGCGAGACGCGCTTTTTGTTCTCCTGGGAACAGGATCACTAGCACTCGGGTCCGTCGCGGCGCGTCGCCCAGTGGCGCCAACAGCGAGCGAACAGGGCGGAGAACGAGCCGGGGCGTTCGGAAAGGATGTTCTTGACCCGGATTGCGGATTGCGTTCGGGAGCGAATCAGCTCAACCGCGGATTCGAACTCGGACGCGAGTTCCAATGTTTGCGTCAAAAGGGACCTCGAAGTTCCTGATAATTCCCGAAGCAATACGTACACGGAATTGAATACAGACCGTTTTCTTGGGGGCGACTACTGTTGCCTCCGGACCGGTAGGACCTCAAGTGCCCGTGGGGGCGGATTTTCAGCGCTAGCTATAGAGCCACGCCGAATTCAGCCGCTGTATGGAGGGGAATTCTAGCATACAGATCCTCTCTAATCATCTCTCGAAATATGATAAACACTACTTCTTGAGAACTAACGCGTATTGTAGTTGATGCGCTGGGAAACAAATAATCGCAACGAAATCGTCAGTTTTTATAGTTTTCAAAAAATTATCATTTCCTTAAATGGTGTGATTGATTTTAATAAAATCCCTTTTAAAAATATAAATCACTAAAGATTTCATTCGTGCGTCGAAAGTATTCATTATAAATTAATGTAAAAACATTTCAGTAATACTTATTATTATTATTATTATTATTATTATTATTATTATTGAAGTTATTTATACAATTTTTAATGACATAACTTGAACTAAGAAGATTGGAGTGCGGGGAAGCGGATCGCTTTTTTAAACCCTCCTGGCCACTGGGAGGTGTGAACCCTCAGATCCGAAGGGGGAGGGGTGCGACACGTGCCCCGCCGGACGGAGCCACGAGGAAGACGTGTGGCGGTGCCCCACTTCCCGGGGCGGTAAACCTCCTCCGCTCGCTGGCAATCTCTCTCTCTGCGCGGAGAGGCGGACGTGCGCAGAGCAGCAGCGAGTGGATCGACAGCGCTCAGGCCCCGCCCCGCCCCGCCCCGCCCCGCCCCGCCCCGCCCCGCCCCGCCCCGCCCCGCCGCGCCTCGCCGCGCCAGCGCTCGGCCCCGCCCGCCCAGACGCACCCCGCCCCTCACGCCCCACCCAGCCCAGCCTAGCAACACCCCGCCCAACCCAGTCCCGCCCCGCCGCGCTCAGCCGTGCCGAGCCCAGCAGAACCCAGCCTAGCCCAGCCTAGCCTAGCCCAGCCTAGCCTAGCCCAGCCTAGCCTAGCCCAGCCTTGCCCAGCCTTGCCCAGCCTAGCTCAGCCTAGCCCAGCCTAGCCCAGCCTTAGCCCAGCCTAGCCCAGCCTTGCCCAGCCTAGCTCAGCCTAGCCCAGCCTAGCCCAGCCTAGCCCAGCCTAGCCCAGCCTAGCCCAGCCTAGCCCAGCCTAGCCCAGCCTAGCCCAGCCTAGCCCAGCCTAGCCCAGCCTAGCCCAGCCTAGCCCAGCCTAGCCCAGCCTAGCCCAGCCTAGCCTAGCCCAGCCTAGCCCAGCCTAGCCCAGCCTAGCCCAGCCTAGCCCAGCCTAGCCCAGCCTAGCCCAGCCTAGCCCAGCCTAGCCCAGCCTAGCCCAGCCTAGCCCAGCCTAGCCCAGCCTAGCCCAGCCTAGCCCAGCCTAGCCCAGCCTAGCCCAGCCTAGCCCAGCCTAGCCCAGCCTAGCCCAGCCTAGCCCAGCCTAGCCCAGCCTAGCCCAGCCTAGCCCAGCCTAGCCCAGCCTAGCCTAGCCCAGCCTAGCCCAGCCTAGCCCAGCCTAGCCCAGCCTAGCCCAGCCTAGCCCAACCTAGCCCAGCCTAGCCCAGCCTAGCCCAGCCTAGCCCAGCCTAGCCCAGCCTAGCCCCACTCCGCCCAGCCTAGCCCCACTCCGCCCAGCCTAGCCCCACTCCGCCCAGCCTAGCACCACTCCGCCCAGCCTAGCACCACTCCGCCCAGCCTAGCACCACTCCGCCCAGCCTAGCACCACTCCGCCCAGCCTAGCACCACTCCGCCCAGCCTAGCACCACTCCGCCCAGCCTAGCACCACTCCGCCCAGCCTAGCACCACTCCGCCCAGCCTAGCACCACTCCGCCCAGCCTAGCACCACTCCGCCCAGCCTAGCACCACCGTGCCCAACCCAGCCCCGCACCGCCCCGCCCCTGGGCACTAGGCACGCAACACGGCAGCGAAACACCCATGTTGTGAAGTATTAATGCGCACAATTAAAACATCACCAAACACCATAGATGTTTTTAAATGTAGGTAACTCAGAGCTTCAACTGACGCCACTGCAGTGTCTCAGACCGGGAGGTACCGAAGTTAGTGTCGACGGTGAGAATATTTTTGGCACTAGCTAGATAGCTAGGTTGAGTTCACCCGCTGTCAGGAGAAGTATTCTAGCGGTCGGCTGTTCTGACCGGTAGTGTTCCGTGGTTTCTCCGATCAATACCATTCTAAAGTCGGAGCAATACTCTAACAAACTAGTCACAAACAGCGCGCAATCTTTCCTGCCTCACCCCTTGCATACAACTTCACTTCCATGCACTACACTATCACACATGCGTGGAGACCTGACGGGAGATTCGAGCCCGTCCTAGCTGGGGCAGTGTCCTTCTGGGAGATACCTGGTTATACCCGTAGGAAACACCAGGGCTTAGGGGCCATCATTGGTGAGAGATAGTTCGATGAAGGTAGTACAAAAAGCGTTCGTTTTGTTCGAACACACAAACCGACAGTTACTATTTCTTATTTTAACTTTTACAAAATTCGGGTAATTGAAATTTTTCATTCACCAACAAATGTAATATCGAAAATGTGAAATAAAGCACAAATCATCGATGTTAAAAAACATAGACTTTAATGTTGTATGCTTAAAACATCGACATGAAGGACGCATCTCTAGTGAAGCGCTCGCAGCCCTGTGAAAGGCAGTCAGGGATTCCATCGCCTCGTTTATTCACAGAGAAAATCCCCAGCTAGTAAGACCTTCCCCTCTTTTCGTGAATGTAACCGGAATAATATAAAGAATATGCAGAATAATGAGACAACGCAACGGGTAAAACAAAAAGTTATTGTCGTGATGAATCTTGGATCATTGAATAACTGTTTCAAAATAGTACATAATGAAACCATGATGTCATTGTGGGTATTAATACACGAGTTACAATACGAGCGAGGAACGAGCGAATATCGAAATAAACTTCTCACGAGTGTATTAATACTCTTTACATAGAGTTTCATATTATACTTTTTCTATTATTTATGGTAATTTTTATAAGTTAAACTTTTGCATTGAATCGTCTCGTGACATGCAGGATTCAGCCAAGGCCACCTAGCGAACAACTCCCTAATCCTACCCTACTTTGTTGCAGGTGGCTTTGGTTACCCGTCCGCCTGAGAGGGAGAACTACACTAGTCAAATAGGAACAAAGTGAAATTTCAATCCACTTTATTTTAAATAATATTACACGTAAAAATGCTAATAATAAAATAAATTAAAACAGACAAGCATATTATGATATTAAATGAAATTTTAATGTTCACAATAGGACGGAACATTTTCTAGAATGATTATCACTGTTTAATTAAATGAGTATTAACACACATACAATTTTGCGAGATTGAAAAAAATGTTTAATATGTTCGTTTGTTCACTAGACTTTTGTAACTATGATTAGTTAGTTGTAAGCCTTTCCTGCTTCTCTTCTGTTCTTGGCGCTTTCGTTCTTGCGTGTTGTGATTTGAAATTTTCAATTTTTAAATGGTTTTCCTATTTTCATCCGGCAAAACCTTTTCCTGTTAAAAAGATTTTGGCTTTTTCTAATTTTTGAAAAAAACAAGAGAATAGAGCAATATGACGTTTGTGTCATCTTATACGGAGGGCCGAGCCTGTTCGCCATTTAATGTATATCAATTATCCAAATTATTAGCTTAAGAAGGGTAAATATGGAATTGAAAATATTTACGGAAATTTCAAATTTTTCAGAAGAGTCATTGACCTCCTCCTATTCCCCTCGTCTGGTGTGCACGCCTACGGCCTACACCCTCACTAATATTTTGCTCATTGTCATGAAGGGCTTGAGGTAGTAACAAGAAGAGACGCTCTTAACATTTACAAATAGCGTGAGGCTTGCCGGTCCGGGCGTGGCTTGTATTTCTATACATATATTCCGATTCCAAAAGAGGCTCTTGATGACCCACAGTTAGTAACGAGTTTTATACGCATTTCCACTTCTTCCAGATACATTTTAAATGGTATAGGTAGACAAGAACTTACTTGCACGTGCTCTTTTAATGTGTGATAGAGAAGAACTTTCAAACAGTATTTAATCAGACTGAGGGCTATTTTGTCCCTACCTGTTCGAGCCAACTATCGGAGTTGAGCTGAACTATTAATGTATTCTTATGAATTTGTTAAGGTAAACGTCAAATGCCTGAGAAAGTCATTCAGTAAGTGAATATCGTTCTTGTATTTACATCGATCGCCATGATTGACGAATTGATGTCAAAAATAATAAATAATATTGATTTCCTCGTAAATAAAATATCACAGTAAATACTACAGTACATGCATAAAATGGTGCTTTTGTTAGAGTTATGTTCCCGGGCACGGAAACTGTTGTGGTTCCGCTTGGTGGTGAATGATTTTTATGTTGGAGGTGGAGGGGTTCTTCTCTACTAAATGGTGAGATCCACCGACCTCCAGGTCGGGTTAAGGGAAATTCCCCCTCCCCAACGGGGCCAAGCTCTAAGCTCCAGAGTGGTCTCTCGACGTACGTGGCAATGAGATGCATGTAAGTGTGTGTAAGTAAGGGGAGTGAATCCGTGGCCCGTTTGTCAGGGTACTACTCCGGCATCAGTCTGATCGGAGAAACCACGGATAATTACTGATCAAAGAAGTGGTAAAGACTAATTAGAATATTATTTATTGTAGCTATGGGGTTATTCAAATTATTATGACGAACTCTAGTCACGTATCATGATCGATCATTTTCTGGTTACGGGTTATCTTTAACGTAATTTCATTTATCCATTTTGTTTTCTTCTCTTTTAATTCCAGATCAGTCACGTACACTTTCGAGGAAAGTTTTCTGCACACTAGTAATCCAGTGGTAGTCATATTACTGTTTTCGAGTTTGTAATTTCTTTTTCGATACAAAAAGTTGTTTTGTGACCCAGTTTAATTTTTACGTCTGTATTTGCAGTTTGTCCTCGTGTGTAAATAATGCGCACCAGTTATCTGTAGTCATAATGAAGCATGCTCTTCACTGTTTTTATTTTGTTCCTGTTGTTCATTGAACCGTGTATCTCCGATTATTTGAGAGAAATGACATACGTTTAAACACTGCTGAACAAAAACAGCTCAAATATTCAACGTTATTAACATTGTACATAAAACTTCCATCAAGAAAATTTTAAAGTCATGAATTGGTGAAATTTGTTGACTCGTAAGACATTCATTTTTACGATCCAGATAGTGATTTTTTTAATATTGCAAATTGTTTAATCAATTTAAACAACGCATCTCAAGCGGTCAGAATGTTGTTAGTTTCTGAATACTCTGTTCAAAGACAAATGTATATTAGTATCACTTCGATACACGTGTTATTGGGAAATTTGTTAAAAGCAATCGTTTCACAAGTTTTATATGTTTGCCACTTTGTTAAGTATGTAAAATCTTGTATTAAAAAAAAATACAAATCTGTACAACTAATTTGCGTATATTTTGATATATTTTCAATATTTAGTAGCCATTTTGTAATTGGAGAATGGAATTTTATTTTAAATTTAAAAATACATAACTGAAAATAAAACCAAATTGAATACATTATGGTTCACATTGTTTGAAATCCTTAATCTGAATTATTTCAAGAGAATTTGTAAACAATTTTCACGCTACCAAATGCTTCGGTTGAGCCGAATATTAATTTACATTTTGAGCGAAATACTTTTCTTTTGAATATGGGTTTTTAAATGCCTAACAATTACGAAATTTTGAACGATTAAATACACATCGAGAATGTCTCACAAAATGAGGCTGTATGTTGCGCAAATGCCTACACCTGCAGACCGCTATACTTGAGTTTACGATTTTCACATAACATCTACTATGGTCACAAACGTTTTGCCATAGTGTTTCTCACGCACGATGCTTCTTTCCCAGCTCACAGCTGTTTCTTTTATTTTTCGCCCCCCTTTGATTAGTGTGTGGCCTTTCTAGATACTGTACGGACGATAAATTGCCAATACATCACATCTCCATTTCCTCGTGTTCGGATCTAATCTCTTAAATCGAATCTCGCCACGATAAATCTTCCCTTTCGTCTCCCGCTCCACATGATGTGATAATCTCGTACGCTCGTAGCGGTGAACACGCAACACCGTTATTTCGGTAGATGATGCACCAGAATTACGCCATTGGAGTTCCAGTGCCAGCCTCAAACAACGAGGAACATTAATCACGCGCCACGTGGGCCGCATGTTAAGCAGGCGGCCGGAAGGTGAACGCGACTATTAAGCTGCGCGAGTCGATGGCAGCTGCCCCGTTGCTCCAGCTGAGAGGCTGATAGCGCCCGAGTAAAAGTGTCCACTGGCTGTTCGTGGTGGGACGCGCTCGCAGCTATGCGGAAGCCAGCGGGCCGTGGAGGCGGCGGTGGGCGGGAGGAGACTTCGGAGCGGAAAGCGATAACCTCGCTCTGGGAAGTGGTCAACGGATAACCAGCGCATGCGGCGAATTAATACGCATGCCTGGTGGATGCGATGAATTAGAACAAATGTCTAGTGGATGCCAATTGCTCGGGAGTAGGATGAAGTAGTAGGAACGCCTGGTGGATACGATGAAGCCGTGCGAATGCCTGGTGGATACGATGAAGCCGTGCGAATGCCTGGTGGATACGATGAAGCCGTGCGAATGCCTGGTGGATACGATGAAGCCGTGCGAATGCCTGGTGGATACGATGAAGCCGTGCGAATGCCTGGTGGATACGATGAAGCCGTGCGAATGCCTGGTGGATACGATGAAGCCGTGCGAATGCCTGGTGGATACGATGAAGCCGTGCGAATGCCTGGTGGATACGATGAAGCCGTGCGAATGCCTGGTGGATACGATGAAGCCGTGCGAATGCCTGGTGGATACGATGAAGGAGTGCGAATGCCTGGTGGATACGATGAAGCAGTGCGAATGCCTGGTGGATACGATGAAGCCGTGCGAATGCCTGGTGGATACGATGAAGCCGTGCGAATGCCTGGTGGATACGATGAAGCAGTGTGAATGCCTGGTGGATACGATGAAGCCGTGGGAATGCCTGGTGGATACGATGAAGCCGTGCGAATGCCTGGTGGATACGATGAAGTAGTGCGAATGCCTGGTGTATGCGATGAAGCAGTGC